>VNJU01004794.1:0-59176 GCA_008042675.1 Drosophila seguyi | reverse complement strand
GATGAGTCAGTCAGAGACTACCCCGTTCTGTAATAGAGTTCGCCAGGATAAATGCCAGGGCATTAGGCCAGGCCCAGGGATATTTAGAAACCCATTTTCACATTGGACACACAGTCTTCTCACACACAAAGCCATAGGCAATCTGCCAATCTGAATGCCATCGACTTTTCGGAAGTGGAAACTGGAACAGGCCTGAATGATTAATTGTCAATTTAGGTGGGACAACAGCCTGGCCCATTCGGTATTCGGAATGGCCAATAAACGGTTCGCCCGGCAGTTACCTTAAAAGCATGCAACAACTCCCGGCATCCTGCCACCGTCCCGACTGGATCCCTCCCCACTCTCCCACTCTCACTCACAGGATGCCGGGCCCTCACATGTCCATCAACATGAAGATGCGGTTGCCGGAGTGGAGTTCCCACTCGGGCCGACTGACGACTGGCCTGACATGTGGAAATAAATGTACTAGAAAATTACCAACTTATGTAATCTTGGTTAGCATCATTTATCAAGCGGACGTTTTGCAATTTTTCTTACTTCTGCGGCCAGGACGAGAGCCAGAATCCGACCGGGACATGTCGAGAAGTCGGACTCAGACGCACACACATGTGTGCGGACTCAGGCTCGGTCTCAGTCACATTCACAGGAAATTGCCATTTCTCAGCCTCTCCGGAGGAGGGGCGGCTAAATTTGTCATACCTTTGAAGGAGTGGAACCCCGCCCGGCTAATTGAAAGAAGTAGTCCTTTCCTTTGGCTCGAAGCTCAACTGACTGCTTGGGAATTCGTCCCACCTGAAGCTCGAGCTATAGCTTAAGCTCGACAGGAACTTATGTATGCTTGGAGTCAGTTGTCTCTGAATTTCGGACTCCCGTATTTGGCAGTAATTAAATCTAAATTTCCCGTAAATTGAGCTACGACAGCGATAATTTCCGGATCCAGAATAATCGTTCCCTTCAGAGTCGCCTGCTATTGTCGGGCGTTGTAGCTAGTGCCGAAAAATGCGCGATTGGCCGGAATTCCGACTGTTATGAGTCAGCAGAAAAAGGTGCAGAATAAGGAGCAGAATAAGGAGCAGAATAAGGAGCAGAATAAGGAGCAGAATAAGGGGCAGAATAAGGAGCAGAATAAGGAGCAGAGCGCCTTCAACCCCAAGGACGACTACAACATGACCTTGCGGAAGATGGGCCATGAGTTCGACGAGCGGTGGAATAACCCAACGGTGTCGCCCCAATGCAACCTCCATGGCTATGTGCAGCGGGCAGTCCTCGGTAACGGCAGCTTCGGCACTGTGGTAAGTTCGAGAGGTTCCTTCATCCTTTCCGGTTGCGCCTTAAGAGTTGTACATTTAATATATTTTGGCAAGCGGATTGGACAGCAAATTCATTATCCTAATAATTAAGCAGACTTCATCCCAAAATCCTTGAAAATCTTAGCTCCTGGTCAGAGAAAAGAACGGAAAGAACTACTTTGCCGCTAAAATGATGAGCAAGGAGTTGCTGGTGCAGCAAAAGCAGGTTCAACACGTCCACAACGAAAAGCATGTGCTGAGTGCCATCCGATTTCCCTTCCTTATTTACCTGGTAGATTCGACAAAGGACTTTGACCATCTCTACTTGATCATGCCGCTTGTCAGCGGCGGCGAGCTCTTCACCTACCACCGCAGGTGAGTGGCCGTCCTCCCGAGTTCTCCGAGTGTCCTTACTTATTCCTGACCGAGTTTCCCGAAGGATGCACAAGTTTAACGAGAGACATGCCCGCTTTTACGCCGCCCAGGTGGTGCTGGCTCTGGAGTACCTGCACCAGATGCAGCTCTTGTACCGCGACCTTAAGCCCGAAAACATTCTGCTGGACGATCGTGGCTATATCAAACTCACGGACTTTGGATTTGCGAAGGTGAGAGCTGTATTGCAAGTTTTATTGTTAAATTAATTATTTGGCTGCTAACTAAAGCGCGTGGAGGGTCGGACCTCGACCCTGTGCGGAACTCCGGAATACTTGGCCCCAGAGATCGTGCAGCTGCGGCCGTACAACAAGTCGGTGGACTGGTGGGCTTTCGGCATTCTCATCTACGAGTTCGTGGCGGGACGGTCGCCCTTCGCCATCTACAACCACGATGTAATCCTGATGTACAACAGGATTTGTAACAATGACTACAAGATGCCCATTTTCTTCACCAGCACCCTGATGAACCTTATAGAGGGCCTCCTGCAGGTGGACACTTCGAGGCGGTGAGTGTGGCAATAGGGCAGTGTCCAGTCCAGGCAGTGCTAGTTGCTCATGTCGCCCCTCCTCAGTTTAGGAAACTCAAACGAAGGTGCCGTCGATATAAAGAATCATCCCTGGTTTCAGAGCGTCGACTGGAACGCCATGCTCAATAAGGAGATTCCAGCGCCATATGTGCCAACCGTCGCCGGTTTCGAGGACCTCTCCAACTTCCAGAAGTTACAGTTCAAGGAGCCGGTGAAGTCCAAAATAAATCAGCATGTCGAACTGTTTGCTAAATTTTAAATTTTAATTTCTGAGCGGATAAAGTCGTCCTTATTCGTGATTTATGTAGAATGTATGTGTTTTGTACAATTTATTGTAATAATGTACATTGACAAATGAAAATAATTGTTAAGATGAATAGAGAATAATTGTTCGGCAACTTTTGCGCCTTGTGTCAGTTTCAAACGGGCTGCGTTTGTGGCTTTAGAACTTCGAAATTTTCTGTACACGAAATTCACGTTAAAATGGGTAAAGATGCAGAAGAACCGTTGCTGTTCTTCAGTAAGAAGACGGACTACAGCCTGATCCTCGATAAAATGCGCGACGACTTTGATCGGAAGTTCTCCTCCAACACTCCTTCGCCAATGAATGGACTGGAGGCTTACTACATTCTGACCACCTTGGGCGCCGGGTCCTTTGGCAAGGTGCAGCTTGTGATGGACAAGAAGACCGGTGCCTACTACGCCTCCAAGGAGCTGAACAAAGATCAGATCGTACAGTCCAAACAGGTGGCCCACGTGATGAGCGAAAAGACTGTTCTGCGCTCAATAAGGTTTCCCAACGTGGTGCACCTTGTGGCCTCCTACAAGGACTTTGACAGTCTGTATCTGGTCCTTCCCCTGGTTGCAGGTGGCGAGCTCTTTCACTACCACCGAAGGTGAGTTGCACAAGTAACCCACTTAATGCAAGGGTTTCCGATGAGTTAAGGGTAATGTTCTCAGTAATGAGGTTTCTTGGCCAGCCTGCTAATTGCTTACACCTATTTGGTAGTGGAAATGAATAACTTTAAAGCTATTTCAGAGAATCTTCTCTCTCTCGGTATCTCGCAGGCAAGCATCCTCCGCCTTAGCTTCTCACTCGTACTTTATTGTCATCCCGGTTTATCCTGCAAACTTTTGCACTTCTCTTTTTAGGGTGCGCAGATTCCATGAGAAACAGGCTCGATTCTACGCCGCCCAAATATTCTTGGCTCTTGAGTACTTGCATTATTGCCAATTGCTCTACAGAGATATAAAGCCAGAGAACATAATGATTGATAAGAACGGTTATCTTAAGATGACCGACTTTGGATTTGCCAAGGTACTTTCTTTATAATTTTTTTGCTTATTTGCTTATTTGATAATCTCCTCGAACATTACAGAGGGTAGAGACCCGTACCATGACATTGTGTGGAACTCCCGAGTATTTGCCTCCGGAAATCATTCAGTCGAAGCCCTATGGAAGCAGCGTCGACTGGTGGTCCTTTGGGGTGTTGATCTACGAGTTCGTTGCCGGAAATACTCCCTTTGCCATTCACAGTAAGGAACCGATGGTCATGTACAGCAAGATCTGCGAGGGCTCATTCAAAATGCCCAGCTCTTTCAGTTGGCCATTGCGTCATCTAATAGATCACCTGCTCCAGGTAGATCTCTCTAAGCGGTGAGAACATTCATGTTACACTCCGGTTTCCTGGCTGGTAGTCTACATATTTTCCAATTCTCATGTATCACTCCTTCAGCTACGGGAACCTTAGCAACGGCACTAAGGACATCAAGCAGCACGAGTGGTTCAAGGACGTGGAATGGATACCGATGCTCAACCAGACGCTAATTGCGCCATATGTGCCCAGCATTACCGACCCCGAGGACATATCCAACTTCGAAACGGTCAGCGATAGACCGCGCCCGAAGGCCAAGATGATGCTTCACGAGGAGATCTTTGCGAATTTCTAACTGCCAGTGAGTTGGATTTAAATAATACCTCGACTCCGGCGAACTCATTAGAAACTTTTTTAGGCCTTGAGTCAGTTGTCTCTGAATCTATTCTCATAGGGATGTAATGAAACCTGAAATTTTCTGTACATTGAGTGTCGACAGCGATCATTCTCGTATCCAAACGCATAGTTCCCACTCAGGCTCGCCTGCCATCGGGTGCTGCTGGCTTTGGCGCCATAAGATGCGAGATTGGCCGGAGATCGGAGTGGTGCTATGAGCAAGCACAGTGTGCAGCAGATCTCCTTCAACCCCAAAGACGACTACAGCGCGATCCTGGAGTACATGAAGCGCGACTTTGACCAGCGCTGGAACAACTATAAGAAGTCGCCCCTCTGCAACCTCCAGAACTATGTGCAGCGCGCCGTCATCGGCAGCGGCAGCTTTGGCACTGTAGTGAGTTCGAGAGTTTCTGGCTTCTCGGGTTCCTTTACCTTAAGTGTTCAAATCCTTTTAAACTTTTAGCTACTGGTCAAGGAGAAAGTCGGAAGGAATTACTATGCCGCCAAGATGATGTGCAAGGATGATCTGGTGCGGCTTAAGCAGGTTACTCATGTCCACAGCGAGAAACATGTGCTGAGTGCCGCCCGATTCCCCTTCCTCATCCACTTGGTGGACTCGTCGAAGGACTTCGACTATCTCTACTTGATCCTGCCGCTCGTCAACGGCGGCGAGCTGTTTAGCTACCACCGCAGGTGAGTGCTCCGAGTGTCCTGATTGTCTCCTGACTAATTCTCTCCAAGAATGCGAAAGTTCCATGAGAAACAGGCCTGTTTCTATGCAGCCCAGGTAGTGCTGGCCTTGGAGTACCTGCACCAGATGCACCTCATGTACCGCGACCTTAAGCCCGAAAACATCATGTTAGACGCGAATGGATACATCAAGCTCACCGACTTTGGATTCACGAAGGTATTTGCAAGGAATTTGCTTGCAGCTGAGCAATAATTTTTAATGTTAATTTAATTGTTTGGTTTCTAATTAAAGCGCGTGGAGGGTCGGACCTCGACCCTGTGCGGAACTCCGGAATACCTGGCCCCAGAGATCGTGCAGCTGCGGCCGTACACCAAATCGGTGGATTGGTGGGCTTTCGGCATTCTCATCTATGAGTTCGTGGCTGGACGGTCGCCCTTCGCTGCCTTCAACAATGATGTTATCCTGATGTACAACAGAATATGTAACTGCGAGTACAAGATACCAAACTTCTTTAGCAACCACCTAAAGAACCTTGTTGAGAGTCTCCTGCAGGTGAATATATCGAAGCGGTGAGTATGAGGCTGCGACAGGGTTTCGGGCAGTGCTAGGTGCTCATGTCGCCCCTTCTCAGCTTAGGAAACTCTGTCGAAGGAGCCGTCGATGTCAAGAACCATCCTTGGTTTCAGGGCGTCGAATGGTATGGCATGCTCAATATGGAGATTCCACCGCCGTATATGCCAACCGTCAACGGCGAAGAGGACCTCTCCAACTTCGAAAGCTGTACTGCAAGGCAGCGAATGAAATCTCCTATGGACCGGCATTCAGAGCTGTTTGAGGACTTTTAAATGTTTGTCTGTAAAAATAGTCGTCCTCATCCATATCAAAATAATAATGTATTTCTGTTTGCTTTTATAATAGTATTTGTTTTTCGTAAAATCGGAGGGACTGAACGCATAGTTTTGGTTAATGTACACGTTAATGGTCTGAATCAACAGATCAACAGATGTGACAGCTCAACAACATTCTCAATCGATTTCGATACGCTGTCTGTATATGACAACTCTCCGAGTACAGATATTAAGGTCTGATTTTAGCATACATCGAGTTATCTGGTGTTACGTCCAATTTTGCAGGCTAGAAGAGATAATAGGGTACTAAACAGCAGACAGTCATTCCCCTTAACCCCAGTCAGGCCTAAATTCAAGAAACCTGCATTAAGATATATAAAGATAAAGTTCAATAAGTTAAATATTATAAAAATTCTCTTTATACTAAACTTTTTGACCAAAAAGAATTTGATAGAGCCCATGATATGAACAAACCAGAGGTTTAATACTTTATATTTATATATATACATAGATCGGACCATGATATTCTATCATGGATCGGACTGTCCTTGCTATGAATATCATTTCCCAACTCAGAGCGTTTCTATATTTTAATTTTAATTTAGCCACAAATGAGAAATTCGAAATTTATCGTATAGTATCATTTTATTTTATTAGTAGCCATTAAGCCCAAGAGCCAAGAGGGTCGAGATGGTTTTAAATTCGGAACAACCGCAGATGCACTTCAGTCCGAAGGTGGACTACGTCCTGATTCTGGACAAGTTGCGCGAGGATTTCAACAAGAAGTTCTCGACCAACACGCCCTCGCCTTCCAACGGATTGGATGACTACGATATTAAGGCCACTCTGGGAGCTGGCTCCTTCGGCAAGGTGCAGCTCGTAAGGGAGAAGGAATCTGGGGTCTACTACGCCTCCAAGCAGCTTAGCAAGGATCAGCTAGTGAAGACCAAGCAGGTGGGCCATGTGATGAGCGAGAAGAATGTGCTGCGATCGATGATGTTTCCCAACACGGTCCACCTGGTGGCCTCCCACAAGGACTACGACAGCTTGTACCTTGTCCTTCCGCTGATTGGGGGTGGCGAGCTCTTCACCTACCATCGAAAGTGAGTAGTCACTGGGATTAATCTTAATAAAAGTGTGAATATTTAACAAGGATGTGCCTGGGTACCCGCCTATCCTGAGCCTGTAGTGCAATGCCAGGGTGTTGTTTTAAGAAAGAGGGACCTCCTTTTCAACTAGGTTCCGTTTCTATTTCCTTATTTAGAGTGCGCAAGTTCACTGAGAAGCAGGCTCGCTTTTACGCCGCCCAGGTCTTCTTGGCTCTTGAGTACTTGCATTATTGCCAATTGCTCTATAGAGATCTCAAGCCAGAGAACATAATGCTCGACAAGAACGGCTACCTCAAGGTGACCGACTTTGGATTTGCCAAGGTACTTTCTTTATAATTTTGTTGCTTATTTGCTTATTTGATAATCTCCCCGAACATTACAGAAGGTAGAGACCCGTACCATGACATTGTGTGGAACTCCCGAGTACTTGCCGCCGGAAATCATTCAATCGAAGCCCTATGGCACCAGCGTCGACTGGTGGGCCTTTGGGGTGTTGATCTACGAGTTCGTGGCAGGACACTCGCCCTTCTCTGCCCACAATCGCGATGTGATGAGCATGTACAACAAGATCTGCGAGGCCGACTACAAAATGCCCAGTTACTTCAGTGGGGCATTGCGACATCTAGTAGATCATCTTCTCCAGGTGGATCTCTCCAAGCGGTGTGGACCCTCATATTATTTTCCAGTAACAGTTGATATATTTTTCGACCTCTGTTTTAGCTTTGGAAACCTTATCAATGGAAATCGTGACATCAAGGAGCACGAGTGGTTCAAGGAGGTGGAGTGGATTCCGATCCTCAACCAGACGTTGGCTGCGCCCTATGTTCCTAACATCAGCAATCCGGAGGACATATCCAACTTCGACAAGGTCTCCGAGAAGCCGCGCCCGAAGGCCAAGACGATGCGGCACGAGGAGGCCTTTGCGGATTTCTAGCTGTGACCTGTGACCCGTGTTTTAGTAATGGACCCATAGACTGTGTAGTATTTTTTTGTTTGCTTTTGCCTTATAAAGCTAAACACTCGATTCGTCTCGACTAGATCCACATTGTTCTCCATCGTGCGACAGCTGCTGTTCACATGTGCGGTGTCAACGGCTCTGAGTTTTTCTTGGGGGAAGACTCTTCTGGGAAAGCAGCTGGCGCCGCTGACTTTGTGATTTCCCGCACTTGTTGCGCTATTTTCCCCCAAAAATTTTCAATTCGACAAAACTTGACTTGTAATTAGACTCGCGGCAGTGCCATAAATCTTGTACGTTTGTCGCTGATGCAACTGGATGGATTTATGGCCACTTTGTTTATTTATCTATCGGCAGAGTGGGTGTAGCTTTCATTTTCTCAGTTCTCCGGTCTCCGTAATCCGTTTCCATTCTCCGAAAGAGTTCGCTTCGCTTAGCTTCGCCTTCATCTCGAAACTTTTGCACGAAATTATGTTAAACAATATTTAAACGAGACGGCATGAGAGGGCCCATAAATCTTTTATACCTTTTTCTGCTCTTCTGCATATCGGGCCACATTGATTTATATGCAAAGACTTAATAAAAATAGAGCAACGGCCAGACGACAGAAAAAACTAGACGCCAGTCCTGTCCTGCTGGTCCAAGGTCCAAGTCGGAGCATACCTTTCCCGAGCTCTCTCTGGTCCCTGGTCCTTTGTCCAGTGGCTAACAAAACAAACGGGCAGGAACTCAGCTCAGGGGAGGGGGGTGATGTGGGGCAAAAAGTTATGATTATCATAATTTTTGTTACGTGAGTTTTCATGTGGAAAAGATGAAACATCATCGTCTCCGCCGCAGTCTCCCCCCGAAGTCTGCGCCCCAAGCTGGCTTCCTTGGCCTCGCCTTCCTTCGGGGTGGAAGTCGTCATCGCTGTAATCATGGCACGCATTTACTCCTGTTTTTACCTCTGCTTTTTGGCGCCCGCCAGGCCGGCGCCACTTTCAGCTCCAGACCTCGAGAGTCTAAGGACACCCCGCCCCTGCTGTGTGTGTGTGCGAACTCCAGACACATTTTCTCCGTGTTGTGTGTTTTGCTTTTCGCAATGCGTTTTCGGTGGTTTTCGCTTCGCAGGAAACAAGGGGCTCGCACTTCCTGGCCAGACTGCGAGATAGAGATATTCTCGGAGGCAAGACATCGTGCATTCTAATGAGAGTTTTAATTGCAGCCCATTGACCACTTGAAGAGTCCTGTCAGCTTTCGTTCCGGCGCAGCTCGCCGGGGACACGTGGCGGATGCGCCTCACGCTTGAGTGGCCTGAGAATCGATGAATCCGATTCTGAATCGCAGAATCCAAACCTGAATACAACCCCCTTCCCGGGGACTTAACCCAATGACAAATTTGCAGCGCGGCGGAGGAAATTAGCGATGCCCTCCGTCAGATACATTTCACATTACGGACGGACAATTGAATCCCCGGCTCCGAGGGTTGGCCCGTCCCGTGCTCATCTGTAAGCGAATTAATTGCTGTTTTGATTGCGCTGGGAAAACGTTTTCCTTCCATCCATCGTTCGTCGTTTGGTTTTGTGAAAATGAATTGTGCACGTTTATTGCATGGATCGGTGAAAATTCGTTACGTTAACTTAAAGACTAAGCCGGCGGACGTTACAAGCAGTCTACGACTGCTCCAGCTCCACCTCGACGGAGACGCCCGACGACGGCAGGTCCTCCTTGAACTCGGGCGTGTAGACCTTGCCGGAGGCCAGGACAAACTGCTCCTCGCAGTCCACGATGAAGTAGGCGAATGGCCGGTTCACCTCGAAACGCTCCACGCCGGGTTGCTCAGGCTCGGGCTCTGGAACGGGCAGTATGGTGGATTCCGCGTCCTCCGCCGCCGACGGAGAGCGAGCCTGCATGGTGGCAGCGGACAGGGAATTGGCACTGCTGCCTCCCTCGTCCACCCGCACATTGACAAACTGCACGATCTCGTCCACATGGACATCGGGGTCCTCGGACAGCAGTCCCAGCTGGGCCTCGGTGCGCGAGAAGACCTTGTTCAGGCCCATCTGCTTGAGCATCGCCTCGGAGCGCGAGGTCTCCTCCACCTGGAACTTGGGCAGCGACACGTGCAGCTCCTTCTCCTGGAACAGCTTGTGGGCCAGCCGGAAGTCACTGGTCTGCAGCTGGCCAATCACCTCGCTCAGTCCCTCGGTCTCATCGGGCAGCACAATGCACAGGGAGTAGCGCGATGTCTCATAGGGCAGACTCAGCACCTTGGCCTTAAGCTGCGGCAGCTCAGCCACCTTGAATTTGCCGCGGGCGTGCATCATCGGAGCCTTCATCGCATCCTCGTTGGTCATGAAGAAGAACTCATCGCTGCCGTCCCTCAACTGGTAGAAGGGTTTGGCCCAGCTGCCGCGGTAGTACAGTCCGTTGAAGAGCAACATTTTGGACTTGGAGCCCACCGAGCGTCCGGTGATGGAGTTGGCACTCAGGGCCGAGGTGATGTCATCCTTGCGGAACAGACTGCGGGCACCATAGACCTTAGAAGATTATAAACATAAATTAGAATAGATACTCTCTCTTTCTCTCTTTGTATTTTTATTTTACCAACTGGTAGTATTTCTTTTTCATTCACGAAAACTATACAAACTCACCCGACTAACGGAGGACAGATGGGACTCCAATGCCAGCATTATCTCATCGGCACCATCCTTGGTCACCGCCTTGACCGCACTCTCTAGCTTCTGGAGGGGCAGACGAACCTTTTCGGGTTCACTGGCGGTCACTGCGGGCGCCGCCATGATCTTGGCCAGCTTCTCCTCCTCTTGCACCGTCTCGTTCTCCTCCAGGTTCTTGATCTGGCTCTCCTCCTGGTCGCTGCGCTTGTTCTGCTGCTTCTCCGCTGGATTTTCCTCGGCAGCCATGTCAGGTTTTTCCTGTTTTTCCACCAAACCATTGATTATGATCGTCGTGGCCTCGGGCTGGGATTCCAATTCTAGATTCGACTCGGTGGTCTCCGACTGCTGCTGCTGCTGTTCTCTTTGGAGCTGCTCGGCCTCAGCCTGGGCAACTGGTTTTTCCACATACTGCTTGTCGTCGATGTCGCGATCGAACTTGGAGGCCTCTTTGTCCACAATTTCCTGGCCATAGCCATCGATCAGCGGCACAGCCGGCGTGTCCTCTTCGTCCAGGTTGATCCTCTTGAGGGTCTCGAAGCCAATCACATCCTTGCTGTTGCTGGGCTCGGTGCTGCCCTCGGTGGAATCCAAACTTCCCTCCGGTAGCTGCAGGGAGGTGTTTGGCTCATTCCAGTCGTACTCCTGCCGGTTAATGTCCTTCACGTCCACGAAGTAGTGCTGCTGCAGCAGATCCTTGAACTCCTCGCGGGCACTGTGGTTTCGGTAGATGTACAGCCAGGTCTGGAACGAGGGCAGCGCCACGGCGGCATCCCTGTTCTGGTAGCTGCTCAGGATCCGTTTGTAGGTTTCCCTCAGCTGGTCACGATCCTGGGGATAACCGAAGACCTGCTGAAACTCGGAGTAGGTGTCGCCCTCGGAGGCCTCGGCCAGGACGGCCAAAATGGAGGCAACTCCCAGTGGCGAGTGCACTTGGTTGGCATCGATGTCCTTGTTGAACTTCAGCAGCTGCAGGGCAATCAGCTGCGAGACTCTACCAGCAAAGGAGGTGGAGGTGGAGGAGTCCTCCTTCACCTGGCCGGTGGTGGGCAGTCCCTGGCCCAGGCTGACCAGCAGCGTGACGAGAAGTGCACAGAGAACTGATTTCATGGTGGTGACGAGCGCGCGAATGGAGCGCGAATGAAGCCCAAGAAAGTTGGCCAAAGACTTTTTATGAAAGCGCCGGGCCAAGAACCGGCGAGAACGAGGCTCCAAACTGGTTGGGAGTACGGCCTGGCCAGCTGGCGGGGCATGGCGGGGGCTTTATTTGATCAAGAGACTCCAGCGATCGATCGATCGGCGGACAAAGAAAGTCAACGAAAGTGGAAGTGGCGTGGGCCGCTCTCGAGGGCTCCGCAAATGGGTCAAGCAAACAATCAATATGTAAATGTAAATGTGTAAAATGCTACACAAGAAACGACCGGCGAGCAAACAAAAGTTCAAAGTCATTGAAATGTTAGAGAGCCGGACAACAGGTTTCCACTACGTGATTGACATTTGATTTTTATTTTTATTTTTTCAGTCCGGTTAATTGCATTTTCTTGTAGTTACCTTTACTGAGAGTATTACCCTAGTGTGGCAATCGTTTCCCCGAACCAAGATTGTGAGGAAACCCCGCCTCTTCCCAGATTTGGCAATCTTTAGAGCGGCTAGAGCTACTTACCTGACCAGGCTTAACCCAGTTTCCGAGCGTTTAGAACCAGAGACGAGCCATCATCAAAGCCTGGCCAAAACACTTCCAACACACTTCGAGGCCACTGAACTTGGCCATCGTAGTTGCTGCCGCTGTCGCTGATTACCAAATATGTTCGCCGGGCGAAAGCGGCCAGAATCGAGAATAATAAAGAGAGGGAAGTAAGTACCAAACAGAAGCTGAACACTGAGCAAAAATAATGGGTATTGTTGTAAAATTGTTAAACTATCATAAGTGTGATGTAATATTTTATTTATTATACTTTATATTTATATTTACTTAAGCTTCTAAGAACGAAAACAAGCTCAATTCTCTGTCTTTCGTTCTGTGTATTATTAATATCATTCCCAAAAGCAACTGCAAATTTTTGAATAAATATTTTACAGTATAGTCAGATGTCTGTCTGATAAATATTTATTTGCCATCAAGCGCGTGGCTGCATATCCAATTATCATAAAAGAACAAATTGCCGCAATTCAAATAGTGTCTAGTCGCATATATAATTAACTCGCGAGTCACAACTAGTTTTCCCATGAAACTATTTTTCTATAATTATTAATTAATAATTGGGTTCCTGCTTCCTCGCGGTGTACCTGGAAGTACCAGGTGTGACGCTTATTCTTGCTACTAAAAAGCGCTAAATTTAAACGCAGAGAGCTAAGCAACGCTGATTCTTTTCGGAGGCTTGTAAACGAGTTTTTCCGTTTCAGAACGGGTAGCAGGCATACAAAAAAAAAAAGAAGTTGCACAATTGCATAAGTGGCTGAGGTGGACTCCAGGGGGATGAGGTTATGGCTATATCCATAGTCAAGTCGCCAGTGCAGCGAACTTTCCAGAGAGCCACAAAGAACCAAAGGAGAGAGAAATACTGAGCCGCTTCGCTTATGTAATTTATTCGACAAGTTCCGCATTTGTTCCCCGATACTCTCAAAGGAAGAAAGGTTACTGAACTGTCTGATTAATCGACGGAGGTGGTGGTGGTAAAAGCCAGTTTAATTAGCATCGAACGGTTTTTGGCCGAGATTTATATAGCTTATATATGTTCCACTTTGTGCGGTTTTGATTAAGTTTATTTTTAACACACAGTCAATCATTGATTTTTAAGATGTTTCCTTTGTTTGAGAACATGGTAAGACTTTGATTATATTCTGAAGTTCAGTTAAATTCTCTGTGGACTTTTGTTTAGTCTTAAATACATTTTTGATTGTCATAATGATACGAATTTCGAGATATTCCTTTGTAATATAAACATCTCTAGCCTTGCAATACCTCTTTAAAATCCAACAATGTTTCCTTAAAATTAATTATGAAAATCCCTTAATTATTTCCTTTATTTCAGAGTATTTTCATAGCGACTCCCTAACATCTCAGAACTTTTTCATTCAATGGTTTGTCACCTTGGGCCTGGGCGTTTTATTTTGAAACAAATACAAAATGTATTTCGTATTTTTGTTCAGCTTTTTGTCCATAAATTTCAATGCCCAAAACCATAAATTAGTGCCTGGCCAAGTGGTGAGTGGCTGAGAGTGGTTCCACTTCGACTTGGTGGAACTCAGAAAAGGGTCGAGTCGGGTTAGGTGAATTAGAAGTTATTATGGCAAAACGGGAAACTAGCAAATGTCGCATAAATTAGAGGAGGAATCTCCGGCAGGACACCTTCCCCGAATATCTGGCAGCCGGGGATAGTTGTAAGACGAGGCTCAAACAACACCGCGGGGAGACATTAAGGACCAAACGAGAAGAATCCTGCCAGTGGACAGTAGTTTTGGTCTTGAAAATTACTCTTTATAGACGGCGTGACTAATTGTTTGATTTATGCAAATGTGTCCTGGAAAACTTGTTTTTCTTTTGCTTTCAACTTTTGGGCAATTAGTGGGAAGGCAAACAGCAAGTCTTTAAGAAAGTGCCAGTGTCTTTAAGCTTTAAGATTTGCGGAATCCTTTCCGGAATCTCACTATTTGTCAGGAGGTGAGCTGTCATCTGTCAGCTGTCACGGAGCACGCAATACATCATAAGTCAAAAGGTGAGCCCTCGGCTAAATCGCCTTTGCCCCGGGGCCACGGCAACTTGCAAAATAATTAAACTTCTGTTTATTCTCTCTCTCTCCCTCGCTCCTGGCTCAGAGAACTTCTTAATTATGTTTGATAAACTAACACAGGATTCCTGCTCCTGCTCCCTTGTGCTCACACATGTCACGTTGACATTTGGCACTCGACAGGACTCGAGGTGATGGATCTTCCCCAGTCGCCTTCAGCGGCCATGTGTGTGACATAATTACAGAACAAAAGGCTCAGGGGAGCGGAGCTACAAAAGGTGGGCAGGACACTGAGAGAAAGGAACAGGGTCAATAAATTAAATATTTATAATTCTTAAGGGGAATTTAAGATAGCTGGGAGGAGATATTGTTTAATTATATCACTGAAATAGAAATCTAATAATACTTCTTCTTATAAATTTATATAATTAAATTTCATTAAGCTTATGAAGTACAGATATCTTTCCTATATTAAAAATAATCTTTACGAATTTATCCTTTAAATGATTTCTTAATATTTTCGTTCTTCCCAAAATCGTTTCCAGAATTCCTGCGCTTCATTTACTCCACTTAATTTGGTAACTTCGCTGGCAGAGCAAACTTTCAGATCGCCCAATTTAGTCACGTTTTAAACTCGAGACTTGAAAATCGCCGGCAGGGGGACTTTGAGAGTGTGTGGCGGCAGGCAGTCAGTCACCTCTAACAAGTTGTTTGCTCGAAAGGAGCAGGATCCTGGCGGGTGTCCTGGCTGCCGTCGTGGCGATGGCGATGGCGGTAGCGGCAATCCCACTCGTAATTGATTTATGACATCAAAGACATATTTTTCGCAATGTTGCGTGGCCTACGTGCGTGACAGCTGGAAAACTGGAGGCAGCAGGTCCTGGATTCGCTGGTGGAACTTGGTTCTGGCTCTGATTTTGGTCCTGCTCCTGGTCCCGCCATCTTGTTGATAATTTTGACTTATGGCTGGTGCGGCCGTTGGTCCAGGATTTGTCGCATAACTCTGTCTGTCAAAAGTCAGGCGAAACAGAAGCCCAAGATCTGGCCTATGCTATCTGGCATCTGTATCTGAATCTGTAGTTAGGGATGGCAAATATAGTAGTGTTGCCGATAGAGTTTTGATTTTAAGCTTTTAAGATTTTGATGTTTTTTTTTTGTGATGTAATTTTTTTATCTAGGTAAATTAAGACAACTATAATTAATAAAAATATTTGGTTTCTAATTAAAATCATACCATAGAAAACTGAAAAGAATTTACAACTGAGGACGCTTGAGGTTACATATTAAATACTTCTAATATTTCTTTATAACTAAATCGATTTTCTTTAATTTATTAAGACTAAAAACTTTACCATTTAACACTTTAAAATTTGAATTTTGTTTGTGAAATATTCATCTCCCAACTGTATCTGTTACTCCTTCCCCCCTGTATCTGTGTATCTCGACATTTCAACTGGCCATTGGTGCACAAAGTTTTTCTATTAGGCGCAATTATTTCAAGGTATTATTGCTTTTAATTAATTCAATTAAACGCTTCATAAATTTTTACTTTTTGATTTCGTTTGCCTTGCGGCCGTCTTCGCCCCGGTTTTCCTTTAATGGAAAAACTTTGCCCACCGAGATTTCCAGCAGCCGAAAAAGGGTTTAATTAACGGCAATCGCTGTGGTGAGGGGGGTGCTTTCTTCCTCCCGGGTTCCTGGAATTCGCTACTTTGCTCAAGATTTCGACTGTTTATTAAGGGATTCCCGTGGCTCGTCGTAAAATTTGATTTCGCAACTCGGGAACGCTGCTTATTGAATGCCGAGCGGTCGCGTTTATTTGCATTTTTGTGTGCATGGCTGCAGATTCCGGGGAGGCTATTAGCCGATAGCCCAAAGATACAATTACATTCCCCAACAAAAAATCCCAACGAACTTTGAACTTCAATTAAAAGGTCATCAGCAGTCGGACACAGCTGCTGTTCCAGGGGAAAAAGGAGGGCTTACCTAAACCTAAAACGTTATTGATATGTAAGGAGCATGCTCACACCTCACTTCCACACAGGAAAACTCCTCGGCACTCAGCTCTCAGCACTCTCCCCTCACATGTGATGACTTCCATCATTATCAACACAGACAGCAGGACTTTGGGGAAAATTTTCCTGTCTTCCTGTCCTGTCCCGTTGTGTCCTTCCTGCGCCACTGGGGACCAAATAATCGAACTATCGTAGAACAACAATTTGTTTTAAATGCCAAAAGTGAGGGCCGAACAATCGAATCCCGGAGCCCTTCGAACCCCTTAATAATTTATGAAGACCGCTCCACATGTGGGGTGTTTCTGGCAAAGTTTTCTATCACTGGCTCGTCTGCTCTAATAGAGATTAAATGCATGTCGAAAAGGCAATTAGTTGGAGCTCGTGCTGGACCCAGCCCAGTGCAGAGCAAAAAATTATGTGTCAGAATAAGAAAAATTAGTAAAGCTTATTGGGTTTGAAATTTGTGGTTTTGATTTTTAATAGCAAACAGTCTCTTAGCTTTTTAAAATTCAAAGGTATTAACTTAAGGTAGACCTTTCTTTGGTTTTATTTCCGCAGATAACATTATTGCTGCGAACATTTAAAGGAAAACCTTGTGAGCTCAAGATTAAAGTATTATCTTTGATTTATACAAAAGATTTAGTTAATTAGCAAATATTTCTCCCAGTGCTGTCGAAACACTGCCCCCTTGGCATGACTTCAACTTGAGGCCAACTTTCGACCTTTGGTCGCTCATTGAATCAAAGTGTTGCTCAATTTTTCTTTCGGCCAAGGTGTTGTGCTGTGGATTTCTGGGTAGAAGTTTGATGTGGACCTGGATCTGAATGGATAGGGGTTGCAAGCTGCCGGAAGCAATTTAACCGAACCCTTCTCAAAGGGTTTCCTGCGAAACTCGGAAGCTGCGTCACTGCTAATTAAACTCGCGCTGTCGCCGCTAATGAGCAATGAAAACAACGTGTTGTCCGAAAACTCTTGAGGAGAACGCCTCAGCTAAAAAAAGGAAAAAATAGAACTCAAAACTCCATCTGCAGGGGCGGGAATGGGCTGATAAGGGGCACCGGGAATATCGTCAGGTTGAATCAGCCATCAAAATAATGAAGGCACGGATTTCTCATTACTTTTAAATATTTTTCCAGCAATTTTTCGGGTACTTTTTCTGGACGGACTTAAGCCATTTAAAAGGATTAGTTTGCTCATGATTTTTTCAAAGGATTCAACATTCTTAGGGGTGGCTCTCATCGCATTTTCCACCTTTTTTTTCAGCTAGTTCTAAGTCAAGGTTTTTTTTGTTAAATAAAAGTACGTGAAAAGCTGATTTTTAATTCAATTTTCTGGCTGTTGGGGAAGATAAGCAGGAGAAAAGGGGTAGGGCCCCTAATTGACAGTGACAGTGGTGAAAAAAAAGAACAGAAGAAATATCTCTCCACCGTCTTTGTCTTTATGGCAAATCCTTTGTTTGCCCAATAAATTCGCACACATTACAATTGTAATTTTTATGGGCCAAGAAAGTCAAATGTTGTGAGAGAAATCAGAAAGTAAAATACGACTGTTAAATACTCTGCAGTAGTAACTCCCTCCTTTTGGACTCCTCGGACTCCACCTGACGACCCGACGGGGGCAGACTACCCGAGATATCGTATAGTGTATGGCCGATGTAATTCATATTGCGTAGCACTTTGCAATAAAAATTACAATTGACTTTGAACTCGGGCTGGCGACCAGCAGGATATTTCCACATTTTTACATTTTCGCATTTACACATTTTGTCAGGCAGCCAACAGGGCAGCGATACATGGAAACTAACTCAGGATTGGGACCCCGATCCCTTCCTTCTGCAGTTTGCTGGCCTGCTTCCTTTTATGACACCAAGGTACACGGACGAGACGACAGCGACTGCGACAATGGCAATGACTACGGACATGTCTGGGGCTGCACTTGGAAAAAATGTGAGTCTTTTGAAGGGAAACAAACAAAGAAACAAAACAAACAAAGGTAAAACTAGCTAGAGAATCAAAAATCAGGATGGTTTTTAATAGCAGTACCTATATTTTACAATAAAGTCAATGTTTTCTAATACAAAATAAATTGTTTGAGACTTCAAATGTGGCTTTTAAACTGCCTATCTTTATAATTTTAAAATAAAATTTTTATGTATGATTATAGCTTAATAAATTATATTCGAATTAAGTCATAGATATATTTTAATATTTTAGTATGCCTACAAAAGCTTTTAAACTGTCTATCTTGCATTCACTTGCATTAACACTTTAAAGACACTTTAAAAAGCACCTTAAAGTCCACAAACCACTACGAATATTTAGGCAATAAAGTAAAGGTAAATCAAATAAATCTAAACTTACATCTCTTTTATTTTTTCCACCTTAACGTAATGCTATATAGCTTACTCCTGACTTAAAGGTTCCTTTTCTTTTGTGGTATACTTTTGGGCTTATAAACTAATGTAACCCTTATAATGGCGAACCTTTTTCTTAATTCAACTTATTTTCAGCTTATTAAATATTTAACAACATATATTTTAAAATCAATCTTAAACCCAAAGATTTATATATAGTTTGGTTGCAGTGCACATCGGCACTGCAGCTCCGGTTCCAAGGTGGCAGCGGTGTCCGGAGTCCTTTCCAAAATGTTATGGCGGAATTATGCGACGCCGCCGTTGCCCCCGGTGCGCTTATAGCCCCCCCTGTTGCGGCACAGAGTTCAGGGGGGGGGGACAGGAACACCCATTCGACAGCCCCTCCCCCTGTCCGCTTCAAGAAGCTGCTGCGAAAATTATAAATTACGGCAAAAGAAAACTCCTTGGTGGCCGCCAGAGAGTTTTCTTTTCCGTGCAGTTGAGCACGAGTTGCATGACAAATGGCGGGGCAGCAGGTCGGAAAAACCCTTTAAAGTTTTTCCCCCCGTATCGCCGCCGCATCAGTTCATTAGTCGAGGACAAAGATTTCGAAGGATTCGAGTCCGCGATTCGGATATGAATCGCCGTGCCAGATTAATTGGCTCGCTGAGCTCCGAGAGTAAATATTTAATTAATCGCCGATTTGTGCACTGAGCTCTCTATAACTCTTCGTTCCTGGCTTCGTTCTTGGCTAAAACAGAACGCCTTGTGACTAATCGAAGCCATCAATTATGTTGATAGATTGGCCCACGTTCGGCATCCGGCATCCGGCGTTCGGCGTTCTCCGTTGGCCGGAAATAGTTGTAGTCCTCGAAAAGCGCTTCAGTTTGTCACTGTTGGCAGCTGGATGCGGCCAGCTTAAGGTACTTGTAATTGAATCCCTTCGGTGAACGAACTGTCCCCGGGGATATATGTCCTGTTTATGGGAAGGTCCTGCGACTACGAAGGAGCCCGCTTATTCATAAGCCGCTCATGCAAAATTGCAAGTGGCTGTTGACAAAAGTTTCAAGTAGCCGCCGCAACCAAATGACAAAAAAAAGGACATAAAAAAGCACACAGAGAGTCCTGGGGAAGGGACTTCAGCTGGACAGTCAGACAGACGTGTGTCTGATCTGAATGCTAGATAAAATTATTACCCTTTTTATTCTCGCCGCCGCTCTCGCTGGGATTTGTCCGAATTCGAATCCGTGTCGGTATTTCTTTCAGGAGCAATGGTCACGGAGATGGAGCCGTGGTCCCTGTTCAGATACAAATCCAAATCCAAGTCCGAGTTCGAGTCCGAGTCCGAGTCCGAGTCCGAGTCCTAGTCGCCGTCGCCTGTTTATTTCCTGTCGGACACTTTCCGTTTGTCGTTTGTTGTATAAAAAGTCGCCGCTGTCTCCCTGAAACTCCAGCCTTTCTTTCATTTCGGCGAGTTTTTAATACCCTGTACGAGGGGTTGCAAGAGGTTTATCTTCTCACAATAAACCACGAATATGTTTTCACTTAATAAGAATGATTTAAGATTAAGTTTGCAAAGGTAAACCTTTAAATATATGAAATACATTCCTCTCAATATACATATATCATTATCCTCTGATTACTACATTTCTTTGAGAAACTATTTGATTTTAGCCAAGCTCTACTTCTTATTAAGGATATACTTTAAGAGCTAAGTTTTCATTAATCTACTATATATCCTTAAAAGAATTTTTCAAAATTAAAGCCTAAGGGAAGTTAAAAGTCGTCACCCTCCCGTTTACCTTCCAAACTTGGTTTTTTCCGCTTGTTTTTTATGGCTCACACAATAAGCATCATCAACAACAAGACCAACAACTACGGCAGCAGGAGCAGCACTCGACGTCATCAGCAGCACATTGTGTCCATGGGACATGGCCTCCAAGTCCGCACAAAAATCCGGAATCCAAAGTCCGGCGTCCAGTGTTCAGTGCCAAGGATATGGAATTGGAGTCGGAGATGGAGACGATGGCCGCATGCCGATAATGTGCGGCCATAAGGTAATGAAAATTTTATCTGATTCTGGCAATAGTTGCACCCTTTCTGCTGTGGCCTTTGATTTGATTTCGGATCGAAGGATTGGGCTCTGCAGGATGGCGGAAGGGGGATGCATGTCCCCGAGCGAGAGCAAATGATACAATACTATGTGGTCAGCATGTGTGGCCGAAAGGTACGAGTATTGGTCGCATTTGATTGAAATTTGAATTGCCACCCCGGCCCCTGCAGCGGCGCACAAAAGGATTGCGAGTCCTGCGAGTGGGCGGGTGCATACTTTCGGGGGCAATCGTTGAGTACGTGCTGCGGCGACAATAACAAACGAATCCGTAATCCGTACGAAATACGACGAGAGAGCACTATTTCATTTTAGATTTTAATCAATTCCGTTTGATGTGACATGTTTGCGGGACGCACTTCGGACTCTTCCTTACCCTTCAAAATAATAAAGGACTTCAAAATAATAAGGGATCTGCAACATATGCAGGCAATGCGCGACACTTGCCGCCTAATGAAGGTACAATCCACATCCCCTTCAAAGTACGAACCTATCAAATCAAGGATGGCTTCATTATATCCATTATTGTTCATAATTTCGATTTTGATTACATTTTGAAGAAGGCATTCAATAAATGAAATCAAACAATAACAATAACTTCAGATAATTTCTTTTTCATAACTGATTATTAATTCACAACAATATCTTGTGCAGTATTTATATTAAAAAATATAATACTAAAGCTAACTAACTATCCTAGGAATATCTAGATAATGTTAATATAATTACACAGATCAAAAAGATTTAGAACCCAACTGAGTCTGCTTTTATTTCTAAAGTCAAAAAGAAGACACTCACTAAACAAATGTCACCCAATAACCCAGCAATTATCTGCAGCATCATCATCCCCCTTGAACCCCAAATAGATCCTTTAAGGAAGCCCATAAATAACCAAGAAAAACAAGCCAATTGAGCTGAAATCGACTCTCTTTTCCACTGCCTTTTCCGCCCCCCCAAAAAGCGAGCCGCAATAAATTCCAGGCACACACCTGCAGCTTCCTAAGGACAAACGTTGCAATTATCGAAGCAGAAGCATATAGAAGCCGACAAGAGAGCAACAAATCCAATAAACTTCACAATCGAACAGCACATAAATATTAAGCGATGATTGAGCTGCAGCCCACGCAAACGTACAAATACGGGGAAAAGTCGGAGGAAAAACCGGAGGAAAGCTTAGGGAAAAATTACAATTTATTGGACATTTCCGGTCAGTGACAAAAGTGGACAGTGCAAGATTTATGCTCTCGACGATTTGCTGGCTACGGGATTTATCGAGGGAGTTGCCCCCCGGTTAATACCTGATCACTTAAGGTTAAGTGGATGTGCTTTAAGGGCACTTTAAGGACTTTTCCCCAGAGTGGGGGACTCAAATTCAGGCTCGGAGGAACAAAGTGCGGACAACTCGATTATTATGCAGGCACCTCAATTGCATTTTGCAGTTACTCAAATTTGCATATCATTCCACTCCGAAAACTAAACTAAAACTAAATAAATGCCAAAACAAACCGAAAACTTTCCCTCGGGCCGCATAGCATAGCTAACTTTATTATGAGATCGGGGGGTGTGGGTTCCGTGGCATGGGGATATTACGTATCTGCTGTGGCTGTGCCGGCCATCGCTCAGAAAAAGTAAAGCGCTCTGATTCCGGATTCTATGCTGCCGACATGTGTCACTCTGCAGTCCAGCAGGCATAAAGATTTGCAGGGCCTGCATCTCCATCTCCATCTCTAGCTTTTCCCAGTTCCTCTGGTGCTCCTGTTCTCCAATTCTCCGCCTCTCGGGTTTCATTTTCCCCCCTCCGTTTTGGGAGTATTCGAAATTTGCATTTTCTAAAAACTCTGTGGTCAGTGTGAGGTGTAGCTGAGGGCCAAAAAAGCTGAGAACTCACACGTCAAGAAATATGATTTATTATTCTCTTAAAACTGTTGAAGTAATTATAAATATTTCATATTAAAAAAATATATTTATTTACGTACAAATCTATTTTCTAGGCTACTTAATAAACATCTAACCTAAAGTTTTCAAAGCTCATTGTATCTGCAATTTTCTTTTATTTATAGCTTAAATTAGCTACCAAAGATACCAAAACTTTTTCAAACTAACACCTTTTTTATGACAGTGCTGCTGTCCTGGACAGTCCGGCTAAAAGTGCCCCGAGTCCGGAGCGGCACTGGGTAGAGCCTTCCAGGATGGGCCCTGGTCTTCCATCATCGTCGCAGTCGCACTAATTCCTCAGCAGCAATTTATCAACAATAAACAGTTGCAGACATTTTGCTTAGTTTCAGTGTGTGCGGGTGTGTGTATCTGTGTGTGTGTGTGTGTGACGTGTCCTGTCCCAAACAGGGATGCATGAGAAAGTTTGACTCTCGAGTGCTGCGGGTTGGCTTAAAGTGGCCGATGATTTAAGGGCGTGCTCCCCGAAAAGAATCCTTGCGAATTATCCTCCTTATTGAAATTCCTCGATTGATATCCGCGAATTTCTTTGTCACTCGCCGACTTCGTGTTTAGCTAATTCCGCAAATTGGCTAAATAATTTGCGCATTGTTCGGCGGAGGCTTCGCACACGTAAAGTGGCAGTAATCCAATAAGCGGCTCCAGCAATTTTCGCGCTTGCATTTGCCATTTAATTCCATTTACGCCTCATTTGCCGCCTGTCACCGGGAGCTGATTCTTGGATATATATTGGAAAGGAATTAAGAGTATGCTTTCGATTTTTACTGGTACAAATATTTGAAACTTTTTTAAGGTACTTAAAAGTAAAACAAGTTCTTTAAAATATTTCATGAACATTTACAACTATTTGTATTTAGATAATTTTCTATATATTTTATTAAAGTCATGTTAAGTCATTTCAAACTCCTAAAATAAGATACTAGTTGAAGGTTTTTTTTATTGTGAAGCAGCTAAAGTGCTTTCTAAATTTCTTTTTCAGATATCACCTTAAATTTTTTCCAAGTGTATAGTCTTTTTTCGCTCCCTGGCCTTATAATCGAACCTGGTTTTTTCTCGTCGCCTCTCGATTGATTCGATTTGGCATTATGTCAGGGGTGGGAGGCAGGCTGTCACCGAGTGGCTGGGAATGGGATAACTAATGAAATTTCTAATCATTTCGTTAGCTTATGCTAATGAGCATGTGTTGTGCTCGAATTCCAGGTTCAAGGAGCGTCTGACTCCCTCACACGATTCACGATGACTGGACGTTTTTTGGCGTTTCCTTAAAGAAACAGGCGCCAGTCTGACTTTTGAATCCTGGATAATGATTCCGGAACACCTTGGGTCCTCGGCGCCAGTGGATCGCTTTTAATAAACTTGTCGCACTGTTAACTTTATTAAGATTAATGAGCATGTGCACAGGATCACGGGACTCAGTGGGGCGGTATTGGAAAGTGTTCATGGAGTCTGGCTTTCTCTGGACGACAAACGCCACAATAATAAAAGCACATTTCACTTGCTTTAATGACGTCATTACGTGGCATTTACTTGCACCACCCCCGTAGTATCTACTATTTACTGCCCAGAAGCCAGCCAGCCAGCCAGCCTGCCACCCACTATGTCTGGCCTTGGATGCAGCAAAGTCAAGACGTTAATGTGTCCAATAATTTAATTTTAAGTACCTTGCAAAAAGAAATACGGCCACATTTTTACAGACAATTTCCTTTAATGGCCAGCCAGCCAAACTGCAGGCGAGTCGAACCTGTGGCAGGACCTGTGTTATCCCTCCTGTCGAAGTGCCCAGACAGGCTACTGAGGTTGCCGAGGTAATTGCATGGAAAAAGTCCCGAGTCAAAGTTGGTGCTTTGTAATTGAAAATTTAATATTTATTTCGCAGTTAGTAAATCAAAGTTTCAACGCACTGGATAACACGCCGCCATTACGTATTCATCATCCGCCCCGTGGGCCAGCACCGATGGCAACTCATAAAAAAGGCAACGGGAGCCAGGACCTCGAGCACATGTGTGGAGAGTGGCTATAAATCAAGTCAACCTTTGCATGAGTTTCGCTTTCTTTCGGCGAAAACTCTCCACGGAACTCGGGTGAGTCAGCGGAAAGTAATAAAGTTGAAACTGAAGCTCATGGGAGAGGGTCTGAGGGCCATTATCCTCCAATGTAACATGCTCATACATGGATTAGTGTTCAATAATGCCAGGGCGGTCCTTTGCATTTTTCACTTTTCCACTCTTTTCCCTTTACCAGCTGTTGCTGGAAAAACTCTTCCATATGCTCCGCTTCAGCGCTAGTTTTGAGGTGTAAACATGCGGACGAGTGGCGGTGAATAAATAAAAAAATATAGAACTCGCTTGGACGAATAATTCACCGAGCCTTTTAGCTGCAAAATCATAAATAACAACATGTAAATAGCTTTTATCTAACAGCTCTCGTCACAGCGGAAGCGGCCAAAAAACCTCACGGAAAATCCAACCAAAAAGTTGCATAAAAGCCAGAAAAAAAGAGGGGAAGGAAAAAGAGTGGAAGCCCCCGGGGGCAGAGTCCAACACTTCAACTTGCTGCTGCTGCAGCTCGCATCAATTAAACCTAAATTGTTGCAGTTGTTAACACGCAACAAAATTGTCTGCTGCACTGCAGCTAAAAAACTCGGACAAAAAACGATCAAGACGGGCACCAAAAAGGGAAAAATGTCAACAAAAAAAGAAATATCGAACCATCTCAGTGATGCATTCTTTTGAGGAAATTACCAGGAAGATACCCTAGAGGAAGATATTTAAATATAATTCATTAGAAATTCAACATCTGTCCATAAAATAATTATGAGTATTTGTAATTATAAGTATTTGTACTAAATATTTTCGCAAATAAAGGCTAGTTAATAATATTTACAACTTACATGAGCTTTTCAATCTTATATGACTCATATTATTTTTTTTTTATTTCATTATCCAATTTATTACTAGACATCATTCCTTCCGTTGACATAATTGCAGGGTGCGCTGTAAAAAGAACTCTGAAATTGGTAAAACGTCAAGTGTAAAATGGCATAGAACTGCATAAAGCCGCAGCTGGAAAAGCGGTGGTAGGGGCAGGCAAATTGGGACTGGGAAAAGGGGGACTATAAATGGGAATGGGACGGTTGTTCGAGTGTACTTCTGCAATGGGATTTATTCCATGCTGCCACCCTTTTTTCGCATGCATCTCTCTGCAGGAGTGACCGAGTCCAGAGCAATTACGCCGCTTGAAATATTGACAATTACTTAAATTTATCTTTTCTAAACGCGCCGGATGCACCTTTTTCGGCTCTTTCACGCGCGGGAAAACGTTTGTCAATCAAGCGGCAGACAGGAGGCTTCACGCGTGATATATTTGAAGTGGCCAGCGCCATCAGACTGCACCATCATACCAAGGCTCCTGTGTGCCAATGCTCTCTATTGGAGGTCCATCTCTACCTCTGAATTCTGAATTCCGAATTTGGAATCCCCATCCGCCACCTGATGCACTCGACTGTGTAATTTTTGCATATTCCAAGCGCCAAAACTCGCGGCGTGGGGCATTCCACGTGGCTGCTCTCACCTGCGGATCGCCACGAATGAATGAGCGGCTGAATGGATGACTGAATGCCTGAATGCTGCATGAGTGTACAGAGAGAATAATAAAGGGGGTATTTTTTAAATAAATATACATAAAAATCTCTTGAACTTTGAGTAAAGGTCTTTGGATCAGTCAAGGTTTAAGTCATAACAAAATACTTAAGAATTCTGTGATTACTTTAACGATTTTATTATTGTGGTTATAGAATTTAAACAGATATTGTATGCGGCTTAATATTTACCTATGTTTATCTATTGAAATTAACTTCTCCATTGCAATTTCTCACAGTGTTCTGGGGAAGAATATCGGTGGTTGGGCGCCATTTCATTGCGGTGGCAACGGCGGCTGTGAAATGGCCTGGAAATGATTTAATGCGGAAACTGCGGTCGGGGCCAGAATTTAAAATTTATTCCCGCCCGCCGCCAGGTGAGTGGCCCCCCACAAAATAAAAAAAAACGGAATGCGCACTGAAAAGCCTCAAACGAGTGGCTAAAATAAATCACGCATCTGGCAATTGCAACTATTTTGGAGTCCGAGCAGTGCCTTATTTCTGGACATGGCAACTAATTAACTTTAAAGTCGTGCCAGCCGTATGTTTAGCCTGGTTATTTCTGGTGCTTTTCGGCTTTTTGTTGCTGCTGTTGTTGCTGTTTTGTTTTGCAGTGTAATTAATCACTGTCTGCCCGAGAGCGCAGCGTGCTAACAAATTAACACCAGAGGGGGAAAGGGCGGCAAAAAAGGAGGCCAGGATGCAACAAGACACGGCAACATTGTAGCAGGAACGGGAGAAAGTCTAGACTTCAAAACTCATTTCGCCAGGGAAATGGCAAAAATGGGAAATGCAATTGCAAATGCAATGTTTCGGTTTTTCCCAATTCTTTTTTGGCATTTTCGAAAATGCATTTTTCATTTCATTTTCATCCGAGCCGCGTGTGAGTTACAAAAAGTCATTTGCCCGGCCAGCAGCAGCTCATTAGGGGAATCGCACTAAAACGGACCCCTTCTGACAGTCTATCTATCCATCTATCCAAAAACAGCCACGGGGAATCCAATGGCAGGCAGCCAGCCAAGAAGCCAAATCCTCGGCATCTTGGGGGAATACTTAAAATAGACCTCAGGTTGCCTCAGTGCTGGAATATGAGAATATTCTATATACTTAGATATAGCCATCACAGGGGCACTAAGTCCACTCCCCACCGACCACCGACCACCGTGCATTGTCCATTGTCCATTGTCCACGTGAGGAAGCACACAGGTTATTCCCTTTGACCAACCCCGCTGCTAATCGTAATCGCAGTCCCAGGACCATCAGCCGCATCATCGTTTCCATTGTGTGGGCATTTTTATGAGCGTTTTCAATGCGAAAAGAGCACAATAAAATCAATGAGGTGTGTCTGCGTCTGACTGCTGCACCTCAGCCCCGGCCCCGGGTCCATATCCTCGCCCACATCCGCCTCAGCCAGGGGCTGGGCAAACAATCGGGCATCTGATGGATACACAGACACAACAGCTAAACAATCAAGCGCAGGTTCAGCAGGAGTTGGCTCCAGAGATGGCCCAGGAGGTGGAGTTGGCAATGGAGCCACCTACAGTGCAATCAACGAGGGGGGCTGAGCCAGGATGAGCCATCCACACCATAGAGGGCAGCCTCCACTTGGGATACCTCTTAATAGATTTGAGTGTCTGGCTTGTTTGGAAAGAGCGTTTAATATTTAAATTAAATTAGAAAACATAATAGTTAAAGAACCTAAAAATAGATCTAGTTTATACATTTCAATAATTATAATTTATTTGATAGCATTTCTTCTTTCCAGGATATCAACCAACCACTGTTGGTTCTCTTTCACAGTTGTTACCTATTCATAGGTTATTATTATTATCCTTGCACACTCAGCCACACACTGAGGCACACTCGTACTCACAGCCATGGTCTAAGCTTGCGTAACACGTTATCCTCCTGCGCGCTTTGTTGAGCACTTTGCGAGCCGAACAAAGAATGTGCTTTATTGGCACTTTTTGCACAATTGCCGTGCCGCCCCCACTTCTCTCATTTTCCCTCCAATCTTCCCCCCTTTCCCCAGCAGCAGTAAATGAGCGTGGAAAATGAGGGGGGTTGGGAAAGAAAAAAAAGAAAAGGATATTGGGGAAGCTGCTCGATAGGCCACAAGGTAGACGCAAGTGGAGTTTCCACAAGAAGAAAAAATTATTCAAAAAAATCATTGTAATAAAAGTAATTTATATTTCTTATAAGATATTTTATACCACGAAAAAAATGTATTTAAAACTATATAAAATATATAAACGGTATCAACCTAATTAATTTTATTTTAGTCCCCTTTAAAATAATTACTAAATGAATATTTTACAAAATAAGCTAGAGAGCTGAATTTTTTCCTCTGTACTTCCTACAGCTCCGCATCATCGTCTCCTTTGTTGGCAACAGCCGGTCTTGATGTGTGCCACGCCCCTGGTTCCCACTTCTCTCCCAACTCCTCGAATCTCAGGAGCTGAAGCAGGAATGGAGCTCGAGCCCGGCAAAGGATAAACACATTCATGGTGTGCAATCGATTGGCATAATGCGAGGCATTTTATTAAGGTTATCAATCGGCTATGAATATAGGTATATTCCCGAGGTGGCAGAGGTGTGTGTCGTCTGTGTGTGACTTCGTTCGTGTTTGTGCGGAGCAAACAGCGACAGGATCTGCGGTGTCGGCGACAAAAGGACGACCTTATCGCAAGTGACGCATAAAACGTTTCACGTTTCGCCGCCATGAATTATGCGGAAATTATTAGAAAGCATTTAAGCGGAATTATTAATGAGAGGGGAGGATGCCCCAAAGGAGAGCATCGGCTAAGGTGTCGTGTGCGTGACTCTGTCTAAGGATGCGAGGATATCAGAGGATATCACTTCCCTTGGCTGAGTGGGTAGAAACTGTTCCAGGTTTCAGTGTCAGCAAATTTAGTGGGGCAGTTTATCCAATTAAATTAAAGTGTGTGTGTGGGGAGTGGGTGTGTGCTGTGTGGGTGGTGAGATGGAAATGAAATGGATCCGCTAACAAGGCCAATTCCTGATGTTTTTGTAGTTTACAATGCCAAAATCGACCAGAAATGTTTGCTTGATGGATACTCGATGCATTTAGGGGTATATTAGATACCAGAAAATTGTTAATTTGTTTTTAAAATAATTATTATTAATATTTTTTAAGCATTATACTTTGTAGCTCAAACAAAGACCTTGATTTCGCTGAACTACCTTTCCTTTACTCCTGCCAAGAGGCAGTTAACTTTATAATTATTATCTTGAAGTACAAACTTATAATACATCTAAGGACTGTTTACATTTTTTAAAAATTTAATTAGAATTCAATAAAATAATGGTATCCTTCTTTCGTTACTTCACCCTCCGCCTCTCTTATTTGTTTTTACCTTTAGTGCAAAGACCGAAAAACAAATTTCAGTTGGCCAACATACAGTGGGACAGCATTGTGCAGTCGAGGTCGCGGACCAAGGGGAGTGGCCAAAAAGGGGAGCCTGGTGCAATGAAAAATACAATCAAATGCATTCGGCTGGAAAAGCTGCTGGGAAAAATAAATACACAGCGGTGCGTACGGGTGTGCGAATGTGTGGCAGCACACAATTGGATTAAAATTTACACGCTCCGACCAGGCGCAATTATCCTGGAAAATGCTGTGGAAAAAGCAGTGCGAGAAGGGCAGTTACTTTGCGTGACTGCGTTAATGTGCTTAACAATAAAATGCAGCGCATTAATTGATAACGCGTCGCATTCGATTCGCCGCTGGGTTCAATCAATTAAATGCCCCGACAGGGTGGCCAACCTGAATTCTGTTAAGCATTTTGGCTAAGCAGAAAAGTCAAGGCAGTTAGGGAGTAAGGCGGGGAAAAGGGGGCGGCACAGACCATTCTCGAGAGTTTCATAAATTGCAGTCAGCCAGCGACACTTGCCGCGAATTAAAAACACTTTTGCATATCATTTTGGACCACGGCCAAAACGGCGGCGAGGCGCAAAAAGCCGCCCAGAGAAATGCTCATTTAATTTGCCTTAATTTCGCTTTCGTTTTAGCCAAATGCAGCAGCGTCATTATCAATCCCTCAGCCTCAGTCTCGGTCTCGGTCCTCAGACCTCCTCCTCATTTCCATCGAATCGATCCATTAAATAGAAATAAACTTGGATGCCTTCTATTGGGAAAATTATGGGGAAGCTCATGTGGAAAAGCTAAAAGGTCGCTGCTGCAGGTTCGCGGCAAACAACAATTTATGATATCCATAAACCTGTTACATGCCTCAAGGTAAAATAATAATAAATTGATGCGGAGTATGGGGCATAAACAACAATTTCCGACGAGGCCTGCTTGCAATTTTTGATTGGATTGTAAAACAGAGAATACATTATGGAGCTATGATTAAGCGAAGGTGATGTGGCTGCCTTTTTTATGGTAGAATCATGATAAAATCAGGCGGCATCTGTTATTTGATTATAAGGAAAACCTGGCTGTAATTTTTTAGAGTTGTGGTTGTGTTATGAAAATGTTATATAAGAAACTGCTATGTTTTTAGATAGTAAAATTAATCATTTAGAATTTATTCAAATTTATTAAAGGTTTATTTGAACTTTGTGTAAATTATTGTCTTGATTTTAAAGAAGTTTCAAGGGAAAAATATTAACTACCTTTTACTTTGTAGCCAACATTCATAGGAGATATATCCCTATTAATAATATTGCAATCCCATAGAATTTCCCTAACCCTTTACCCTTTGCTTAAGCCCAAAAATGAAGGAAAACCACGAAAACTGCCACAGCCGCTTAGCGGTTGATTTTTCGCGGGAAAAGCAATTGAAAAGCCACAACGCAGAAATACGAGAGCGCTAATAGAGCACAGTGGAAAACGGATAATAATAAATTATAATCATGGCGACATAATGCGAACAAATCTGGCCACGAGCGAGAGTCGTAAAAACTGCTTAAACCGATCAAATTGGCCTCCGATGGCGATTTGTGCCAGCGCCTGGAATTTTATTTATTTATTCGCATGCAAACAAATTGATTTGCCCGCCGAAACTAAATCAAAGCCCCGGCAAACATAAAAGTCGAAGACGAAGGCCCCCGAAGCCAGACTCCCAGGAAAATTCAACTTGCTGAACGCGATAAGTTACAAAAAAAAAAAGGAAAGCAGAGTTTTTACATCGTAAACAACAACATACAGCAACCCTTCGGCAAATTCCGCAAAAGGGTTGGAGGAGAGGGAAATTGCACGTAGTATTTCAGCATCAGGCAATGGAAAAGCGATGGAAAGCGGCAACTGTGAGCTGAGAACGGCTTATCCGGGGCAATGAAAATTTATACAAATTCGAAAAAAGTGACAACATTTTGCTTTTATTGGCCATTAAAACGACTTAGCGACTTGGCGGACTCCTCCGCTCCGTTGCCGGCATACCGAAAGGATATCGCGTGTGATTCGTACCTTGTCCTTGCTCTCCTTACATTTCCTCTTTCCCTCGCTTTCCTGTACCACTTTGCATATGGGAAAAATCCCCCCCCCCCCCCAGTGGGTGGTGGCAACCGAGGCAAAGGGAAATCTGACCAGACATAAGCGCAGTTTACGATGTGAGGAATTGAGGGAATGTCGCTCTGTTCTGCGAAATGGAAATGTGTTTCTGCCGGATAAGATGCAGAAATCAAGTTGAGTTTGTGCAGAAAAAAAAGATTATTATTATGCAAAGGAATAAATTATTAAAAATCTAATAATTCCTGATCTTGAGTACTTGATATATATAAGCAGAAATTATGGTCATACTTCCAGGAAAAAATAAATAAATATTATTGAAGTTGAAGCTCGTTTATAAAGTCAATTTAAACTAACATAAATTATGTTCAGTATTAAAAAAAACTTACACAAAATTAAAGTTAATATTAAGAAAATCCTTTATGATTTTTCTCAGGCTTTCTTAAAGTCCAAAGCGGAACCGAAGCCTACGAAACGTTATGGCCTTGGTAATAAAGCAGGCCGAATGGGCAAAGCGTTCTCAACAGCTGCGTTTCATAGGCTCCTTTTCCCCGAGGTCCTGGCTTTTCCTACCGCTCTCCCTCCCCTACCCGGCCTCGTGTTAATGTTATGTAAGTAATTTACCTCAACTATGGTACAATCTCTGTGCGTGTGAGTGGACTTAATTTACTGCCTTCAGACCGCAGCTCCTTGGCCTCGGTGCTAAACACATTTACGTGTTATTCAATTTTGCAAACTAAATGTAAAAATATCGTGTTTCACTCCACACTCCACCCTGTCCACCCCTGTCCCCTGAAAACAAGCCAGAAAAACAACAACAGGAAATGGGCCTAGAGGAAAATCATGGGGAAATCGTTAAGGGCCAAACACTTTCACTGTGCTGGTGTGTGTGCGTGTGGAAAAGTAAATATCAGGTTAATGGATTCAACGCCGCAGTTTGAGTTTCACTTTCATTCTCCGCCTTTGCTTTGCGATTTTCCCGCTGCTTTTCCTTCTGTTGCAGCATTTTCCACTCAATAAATTTGCTCGGCGGCTGTGGCAACATTTTCCTGCCGATAAGCAATTTTTACCGAATTTCCACGGCACCCCAGCTTGCCTCATTTGTTCCTGCTTTTCCGCTTAGCTTCGAGTAAGAAAAGCCAGAAGCGAGCGAGGAAAACACCTTCAGCGCAATTTCTGCCATTGTCTTAAACGTCGAAAATTGCTTAATGTTGCAGGAGAAATTGTTCTGAACAAGCAGATGGATTTGGGCATCAATATAAGTTAAGGGGCAGGAAAAACATACTTTAAATGAAAAATTGAAAAAGAGAAATGGAAAAAGTTAGCAAGTTTAGGAGAAATTTAAACTGGGGAAAATTGGACACTTGCTTAATTACCTTTCTAAATTAAAATATTTTAAATAAAAGAAGTTTTAAATATACATCTTCTACTTTATCTTTGTTAAAGAAAGAATTAAAATATTATACTACGTGAAATAATCAAAAAAGTGTGTCACAAATATTTATGAGAACATTTCTTCTCAAAATTGGATAATTACTTTCCCTTGGAAGCAAAGCCTTAAGGATTCCCAATTAGTACCCCTTTACAAAAACCTTTCTTCACGGATTTAAAATCCATTATTTATATATTAATACTCCATGAAAATATTACCTAAAAACGTGATCCCTTTAAATTGTTGGATATTTTTAACTATTAAGGCTACCCCCCCAAAATGCGAAGTGCATCCCCCAGAAAATCAAATTAGGAACCCGTTCAATTTTCAAAAAATGTACAAAATAGGACAGCTAGCGAAAAAAAAGAAAAAATTACCTTTGCCCAGAAATGTAAACCCGTTTTTTTCCTCGCTTTTTGCCCGTGTTTTCCACTTTTTGTTGGGAGCGGGAAAAGCAATTAGACGCACTTTTTGATGGACACGCGTTCAATCATTCCGGCCGGCTGTCAAGTCGATGGATGCAGCGACGTGCCGGGCATGGGAATGGGTTCGGGAGTAAAACTCATTACGGGTCCACGAGGGCGAAAGGTGTGCGCAAAATGTGGCCATTTTTCAAGTGTATTTCAAGTATTGGCTCCGAGAAAATAAGCACGTAAATAATGGCCAGAAACGAGACAGTTACGAGGAAGAAGCTCTTGTCTCCACACGAGAGGGACGGCTAATTGTATCAAATGGCTCATCAATAGTTCAAAGGCTCCGGCCATTAATGGCGGAGGAGCAGCTGAGACAGGTCGGGTTGTGTGCTTTTTATTGCGAAAACTTTGTTCGAGTGTCTTCCGTTTGTCATAAAAAAGTTGCCAGCAACGGCAGCAGTTCCTCTCTGACAGCATATGAATCACGGCAATTGGCAGCATTTAATAGCGAAACTTTCCCCATTTCGGTTGGATGTAATGTCATCCCGAAGTGTCACTCCATGTGGGGAGCCTGTGGCTGCTCCAACGGCCGCCTGGCGACTGAGTTGCCGGAGAAAAATGCTGGCATCATCCGCGTATATTTACAGCGAGACTTTACAGTCTGCCAACATAATCTGTTAGCGAAACAGCACCTTTCCCCTTACGATATTGGGCCGAAACAACGTAAGCAAGTTGGCCAAGTACTGAGGCAAGTTCTTTGGATTATACAGAAGGTTTTAAAAAGAACCTCGCTCTTATTAAATCGAAATACATATGTTCCCTCCTCCAACTGTAATTTGGAGCCACTTTTTATAGTCGGTTCGTAAATCACTTATTTATTTATGACCCAGGCCCACTTAATGTGGTTAACCTTTGGCCCCGTTCGGCTTCAGTTTTGCACTCAATATTAGATATTAGATATTTATGCGGGGCAAAACAACATTAACATTCGCTCGGTAATTGTATGAATCATTTTCGCTCGACGTAAACATTTTCCACACATTTATGAGGCGCAATGTGCAAAATATAATAATAATAATAATAATATGTTTCGTTCGATATTAGCCACAAATGATAAATAACCACATAAATTGCCCCCCTCCCTGCCAGCATATAGCATACGTTCTGGCCGGTCCATTGTATTAATTTGTCATAAAATTATACAACCCGTACAGCCGCGGAGACGGCGGCTCGTAAAAATGTTTTCGTTTTTTGCGCACCCAGAAAAAAATATATATATAAAAGTGTTTATCAATATGGATAATATATATTTTTGGTGCTTCACTTTCATTGGAAAATATCGAAGATGGTACCTTCATTTCTTTGACCACATAATATAATTTTGAATGATTAAAGGACAGAAATGGTAACAAATTACATTAGCTAAAAACATTATTAGTATCTTGTAACATTAAAAACTCCTAGTCACTGCCGATAAATTCTTAGAAACTTTTGATGACTCAAATTCCCAAATGCCTTAGTTTTTCAATTCTTTTTGAAAAAAAATGCAGCCAATGCCCCTTAATATCTGACGGTTTGCCAATTTTAGAGGCAAGCGGATGTTTCTAGGCTACAATGTAGGGACTAACCCATATTGCACTGACAAATCGTTCTTGTCGCATTTGTCAGCAGCTAATTAAAAGCGAATTTCCAATGCAAAACTGCAAATAACTTCCACGGCAGCGGATCTGCATGTGAAGCCATAAACCGGGGCTAATTTGGTTGCGGTTTGCCGTCAGTTTTCCTTTGGCTTTTCCATTTCCATCTCTTTTTATGACCCAAAACACACAACAAAGTTGTCACGGTAGCTGGGGGCGCGCGGTGGCTGTATTAGAGAAGCGAAATCGTAAAGTCAGCAAGTCGGATGACATTAATCCGCGCATAAAACTCCAACTCGGGCATTCATTTGCCAACAATGTTGTGTCCTATTACCTTGATTCACTCACTCGCTTGTCAAATTAGTATCAGAATCGGAAACAGAATCAGATGATTTGTCAAATATCAAATATTATTCAATTATTATAGGAGGAAGCCAGGGAAACAAACAGGAACAAATCCAGGGACAATGGCATGCAAATAACTTTTTGTCAGGACAAACGCTCATCGGGGAGCAATTTGTTTTTGTGTTTCGTGGAATAAAAAAAATCCAAACACACCTCTATAGAATCATAAACAAAAAACCGCCCTCTGGCCTGTTATAAAATTCAAAACGCAAAAAAATAAAGCAGTCTGAGGAGTAGTGAGGATTGGAGCAAGGTATGAAATGGCAAACTCACTTGTTTATAACTCCAGCAGAGCAAATCTGACAACCCGAAGGCGGGTTGGTGGTTAGAAAAAATAATCAGAGGAGCAGGGGAGATGCTCAGCTTTTGAAATTGGCGCAGCAGCGCAAATAAAGCAATTTGTATTCAAAATATGAAAGCAAAGGAAGCGACAAACTGACACTGAACATCCCCCGCGACCATTCTACGAACCTTCCCGCAAAGGAATAATTTGTTCTTTAAAGAAAATTCCTGACTGGTTGGAGGAGACTGGCGCCAGTGCAAAAATTGCGTTTGATACGAATTGGCGATTGAGAGAAAGCCAGCGGGGAAATCCCAAAAAACGCAGCCACTAAAACTTGATGGTAGTCACATCACGCATACGCAGTGTTGACGATGCATGCGGGAAAATATTGGGTATGCGACTACATAATTAACCGAATTAATTAAGATTTAATTAACCTATTTTAAAATAAATCAAAATACATATAGCCGTTTAATTTATTACACAAATATAATTGCAAATAAAATTGCTCTCGAATTGTTTAAACTTTATCCACTAAAAGATATCTAATATATCTAAATTATTCGCACCTAACATTCCTCTCAGTGCATCGATGTTGTGAGGGCTGAAAGCTGTTGAAAATTAACATAATTAAACCAGTTGCCTGTGCTTGTTTTTGTGGCTCATTAGCAGGCAAATTAACGCCGCCATTGTCAAAGTCGCCGTGTTCGTGAGCTTGCCGTTCGGTGCGTCGATGTCTTGTGCAGGTGCTGGAAAGTATGCTACAGTGGGCGCCATAAATTAGCGACTGTCTCTGTGTCCCATCCCCCCTTTACAGCGTGTGTGTGCCTGCGTAATTACCGCACAATTTGCGGTGCATAATATATTTTGGTTGATTTGTGACTCAATTAGAGGTGCACGGGCCCTGGGCTTTGAGGGCGGCTTTCAACAGGATTTCCACTGCCTGGCGGCTCTCAAGTGGCTTTGTTGGTCAGCCGGCGAACAGGACAATGCATCCTGCACTCGGCACTCTGCACTCAGCACTCGCCTGCATGACTGTGTGTGAGAGCATCCTGGCTAATTAAAGCGGTTAGCCCAAAATGCCACATAATGAGGCGCACAAGTGCTGCCAAACACCGTTGAACATTGCCAGTCATTTGTCAACAGATGTGAACACAGACAGCTCCCCCTATATCCTGGCCACTATCCTTCCACGGCTGTGTGTGTGTGCTTGTGAGAGGCTGTTGAAAGCATCTAATTTGCTGTGAAGTGGCTTAAAATTTGGCCTTGACTGGCCACTAAGTGTGAACGTGAGCCGAAGTGCAATTTGTGTGCAGTTTTGGTAAGTAATAGTTGGCCTCGGCCAAGGCTTTAAGTTACGAAGAAAATTAGAAGGAGTGTGCATTTATATCTTGAGAAAATGAAGTAAGATGAAAACTCTGTCTCCACAATATTAATAATATTTATTGTCAAGTCCAATAAGCAAGCCGCACATTATTCTAATCCCAAATGACAAGAGTGATTACACCTGAATGTTTCCCCAAGAATCCCTGTCATAATGTTCATAAAGTGCCGCACATTTCCTATAACATCAAATCGATTACCAAACCAATTGCAGCTTCACTCGATGGATTCACCCTCTCTCCCCATAAAATCCTAGCTCCTCCTCTGCAAAAACTTTAAGCCAACTGACAAATGTGTCAAACGACATGTTCACATATGTTCCGCATCGATATTATCGACGGGCAACGAAAAAAAAGGACCCGAACTGAAGCAAACTTTGGCCAAACTTTGCTCCTGCTGCTGCAGTGTCACCTTTTCAATAAACTGGCCAGGACCTGGGCAAAAAGGAGCGGAGCCAGGCGAGGCATTAATCCCACGCCCGATTGCGAGGATGCGCCGGCAGACAAAACGATTGGGCAACATCTGTCGCCCTCGACCTTTGTCTTTGTCCAGGGATGACGCCCCCAACTGTAGTCCTTCTCCCCGATCCTGGCCATAGTCCTAGTCCTGGTTCTGGTCCTGCTCCTGAGGCCATGCTGCTTTTCCCTGCAAAAACAAAAGCTGCAAAATGCCAATGGTCAGCAGAAATGCGCATAACTTTGAAAAGTTCACATGCTGGGCAGACAGGCGCAAGGACACATACCTTCCTGCCTTGCTGCGAAAAGGATTCGTAGGTGGTTGCCCTGCTGGTGGCGGAGGTGGTGGCCATAGATAAACTTCGATGTGCCGTGCTAATGTTCGCACATTTGGGACCAGAAAGGAGCAACTTTTGCAGCAGTTTAGCTACTCTTTCTCAGATCAGGTTAAAGAGATATTAAAAGGGATGCCTTAAATTCGGGTTAAATGCGTTTATAAATAGTATTTAGTTGTGGGAATATTCCTAAATTTAGGAGAGATATGTTTTTCTTCTAAAATATGAATTAAGAATAATAATTCAGCTGATGTTTCTAGGAAGAGCATAAAGGTAAGGGAATTGCTAGCGCCAGGTAACTAAATTGAAGCCAGTCCAGGGCCAGCTGCTTATCGCCTCGAAACCACAGAGGGGTTACCTCCGCAATTACCTGCTTACAACAATATTAAAAGCCAGACAAGGTCCTTCCGCCACCTCATCTTCACCCCACCCTTGACTGGCAGCGCCCAGACCTCCAACTCATCTCCTTTCAATTTTCCCTATCTGAGGGAGAATTTCTTGGCAAACTTTTTAATGTCGGCCACTAAAGCGGCGCATTAAATTATTATCTGCGAGATTATGAAATTTTTAACAGCAGGTAATAATCGTAGAGAATTTGTTAAGCAGACACCGCCAGACCGGGGGTTGGGCCAAATGAAAGACAAACATTGTGCCAAGTCCCCCTCGAAGGAGATGAAAACCCGGATGCTTGGCTGAGCAACTTGAAAGGGCATAAATGAGAGAGAGAATGTTGTAACCGTAGCAATTCCCATTCCGAGTGCCCAATTTCCATTCCCATTTCAACTCCTGGGTAACTGAGGTAATTCAAAAGTTTCTGCCAAGGCGGCTCACATTAAGTGCCGCCACTCCCAGTCCTGTGTTTTCCTGGGTTTTCCTGGCATGGAAATGACAGCGAGAAGTATTCACTTCAGACCAGCCAGCAATTAACTCTCTGCGGTGGTGGAAATATAGGAGGGAAGATGGGTATGGGCTCTACACCCGGAGATTCTCAACTCTTCCCGAAAAAAAAAAAACAGAATATGCAAGATACATTTGGCGACATTTACTTTGCGGCAATTGGCAAATTGCTTTTGCCTACGTGTGCAATTGTTTTTTGCAACTGTTTTTTTGGCCCCTGGCCCCCAATTACACCATTTACCTCCCTGACAGTCTAACCGAATGACATTTCTTATCACGTGTCACTGGGCCAGAGGCGGTGGAATGGAAAAAAACCGGACCGGAGTACAGGATAAGACTAGCGAGTACCCAGCATACACAGGATATGATAGCTTCCCAAGATAAGATTACAGATTACCCAACTTACAAAGAATATATTATATAAATCTCTATACACTTTTCTCTAGATTAGAAATCGAAAAGTTCCTACCTTTCTCTCATATCCTACATACCCCTCAACCTAGAGAATACCCCTTGACCTTTCGCTACAATAAAACGCTGACATGTTGCACAGGACACAGTTGAGTTTCGACCGATTTGGAGTCCTGGTAATTTGCAACAACAGAGAGCGCGGCCTGCAAGGACCCCAAGTGAAAAGTCCCTCGCCGCAAATGAACGCTTGTCCATCCTGGATTCCGGATCGGAGGAGGCTATATGCCGGGAATTTCGGGGGAAAAACAAGGAGAAGCCCCCTTTTGGGGGATGCGTATGCAACATTGACATGAAGTTAATGGATGTTTTATGACCGACTAACTTCGCCAACGATAAATCGGTTTTCCATGAGCCAGTAAATTGCGATTTGATTGTTTCTGTTGGACATGCAAACAATTTTCCTACACTCTCACCCTGTCGCTTTGCCGATTGTGAAAATGAATGTGAAAAGTGAGCGATTTTCCGGGGAAAATTTTGTTTTGGTTACGTTCTAGCTCTTTGATTAAAGGTTCCCTCCTGCTCTGGGGTAAAAAGAAAACTCAGGCAAAGATCAATGGCCGTTTGGTTCCCCTGCTCACATGTAAAAATAAATCAAAGTCCCGAAATTTATGAAAATTTATGCAAGCCCTGCCTTTCGCTTCGCTTTCGGCTTTTCTGTCAAGATTTGCATTGTCCGGCATTGGTCACCCCACGCCTCCAGGAAATATTGGTCCACCCCCGAGGACCTCATCCCTCATTTCTGGACCGCCGCTCACCTTTTGTTGTAATACACACATCAAGTGGCAGCCGAATTTATGCAACATTTGGCTTTTGTGGTCCTTTACTTCTGGGGGGTGGTAAAAGACTGTGACCGAAGAAAGAAATTCATATGATAATGCCTGAACGGGAATTTGTTTTGTTCATATTTTTTTGCAGCTGTCTCGCTGACATTTTCCTTTCATAGGTAAATTTTCGCAGTGATTTATGGGTCGGCGGGCAAACTGAAATGTTTATCCAACTTTAAGGGACGCAGCAGCCTTCGTCGGTAATCGCCTTTTCAACATCAATTTATTTGCTATTAATCCTTCACCTCTTTATCGTTGTCCCGAGACCCAAGGACTCAGGTCCTAAGTAGTCCCCAGTGCCCTGTTCTATTTGCTCTGTCCAGGCAATTAGATGTTTGCCTTCGTCTCACAGTTTGTTTCCTTTGGCGAGGTGAAATGAATGAGCTCACGGCAATAGCCAATCGATTCGAGGCGAGTCCTTGGTCCTTTATTTTTCCCCCCATCCCCTGTGTTACGCCCACAATCGAAACGTGTTCGCCATGGTTAGTTGCATGTTAGCAGAGGAAAATCGAAGCTGAAGGAGAAGGGATACTTAGTGGCAGCTGGAGTTGGGGCCTGGGAAATCGACTTTGCTTTAATCTGGCTGCTTGTTTGACAAGCTCTTAACACTAATTGAAGACACAATCGAAGCACACTCCAGAAGCTGTCTCCTCGTCCTAACTCTTTGGTCTTCTGGCGGCCAAAAAATTCGCCTTGTTTTTGCCAGACTTCAAAAGGCTCAAAGGCGCGTGATTTATGCTGCATTTGCTTTTAGTTAGATCACAGAGAAATGCGAATCACTTGGCTGCTTTGCGTGCTTTCCGATAAATCAGTTCAATATGCATTATTCGAGTTAAGTGTGGGTTTAACAATTCCCCAAAAAAAATATTTTAAAAGGGGTATGAGCAAATCGGGCTTCTTAAGGCTTTAAATATAATATAAATAGTAAGCAAATTTTGTAATCTTGAAAAATTGCAATTTTTTTTTTTTAAATATATAAAAAATTTAACGATTCTTTTACTATAGATATTATATTTTCGCTGAGTGAAAAAATATATTTTAAAACCCACAAAAACACACACAAATTGACATTCGTTTTAAAAACTTTTCCTTACCTTGCTTTGTTCGCTTTTTTAAAGGTACAACTTCCTGTCCCAGCCAGGGCAAATAAATTGCCTTGTGAACTTTATGAACTCACGCGGGATTAACTTGTACCTTTGATTGAATTTCTTTCACCGCCGCCACGAAGTTTCGGAAGAAACCACCGCAAACGTCTCAATCCGATAAAAGGCACTCTTCGCCAACTTGCCTCCCGAAAGAACGAAAGCGAATATTTTTGTGTGCGGCCCAAAGGAAGCGCGACTCGGCTAGGCTTGGTCCTAGTCCTGTGTGTGGAACAGATGCCAGACACCAGAGCAGAGCAGAGTCTCAAAGGAGCTGGCCAGGGGGAACTCCAGCTCTCAATCTCGGCAACGGGAATTAGTCGTTTCCGTTCAAGTGGCCCCGGCTAACAATTCCAAAATTTATGCCGCCCAAAAGGAGACGGGCTGATTCTTGATTGTGCAATTGGGAGAAGCGAAAGAAGTGCACTGAGAAATATAAATAGAGGAAGATTTTAAGGCGCAGCTGGTAGGAAGGTATCCTTAAAATGTTCCTGAAAATAACTCAAATATAAACATTAAATTTAACTTTAGGAAAATTTCCCTTTAAAGACCTTTTTTCACAGTGCAAATTCCACCTTTTCTTGCGCTCAGCTTAAGTGGCTTGAAGGCTAACAATTGGTCGGGGACTTATTTCAATTAAGGCGCATTACGATCTTGGCTCTTTGGCTTTCAGGCTGGTCCACCGATTGGCTTTCGAGTCGCCGAATTTCGAAAACCAAGAAACTGGGGAGGTGGAAAGTTTTTCTGGTCTTCTGGCCAGGAATTCCATTAAAAAGTTTACGTTTAGGTGAGCTCGGTTTCGCTCTGCTCTAGGGGGAATATCAAATAGTTTTCGCCAGCGCGGCGAAAAGTAATTAAAATTCAAATAGCAGACAAACATTTACATTAGCGATTGTTGGTAGGATTTTCAAGGAAACGGGAGTGGGACTTGGACTGCGACTGGGTGGAGGACTGGAGCAGATATGTATGGCAGTGTCTCGCTTTTGTTGATGGCTCTTTGTTTTGGCCTGGCGCCAGTCTGCGGCTCACAGTCTCCCAAGTATTCCCGAGTAAGGTAAAAATCGCCCGACTGAACAAGTTCAGTGTGTGGCTGAGTGGATGACTGATGGCTTTCGGCGGCTGCTGTCGACACTCCCCACCGAAAAGTCACCCACCAAAAAGCCACCACCCGTCCGTCCGTCGGCACATGTGAGATTATTAATATTGTATTTAATATCTGAGCACACGAGTTTTGTTTCAGCTTTCGCCTTTGTCTCCGAAGCCAAATGAAGAGCCTTTATTCGAGTCTGTTTCAGTATGAGTATTTGTGTTTCCCTTTCCCTTCAAGGACCAACAATGTGTGCGTGCCAGAAGCTATCTGTGAGTGCGTGTGCTCAGGTTTAATGGGTACGTGAGCTCTCAGACAACAGACGGAATCTGAATGGATTCTCACCCATGTTGCGACTTTATTAAGTGCGAATCTTCAAGTGGGAGGTTTTATCCTTAAAATTGAGTATCAGAATTTGTGGTTTAATTTCCCTAGAAACCCAAATAAACTGCCGCAATGCAATCGTCCATCACAACATTCAATCAGGCTTGTGTTCCTCCTCCTTTGAGCATTTCATTTGGGCTTCCATCTAGCCCATAAATCACTTTGAAACGGTGATCACGCCCATCTCTCTGCACTATCTGCACATTTATGGGCCCGTGGTCAGTTTCCGTATTTCATTTCGCGGAATTTCAATACCAAAAAGCCGCCCACTAAGCGCCAAAGTTCAGCCAGCTGAATGGCGGCGAACTCTCCAGGGCACAGCGTGCAATGTCCTCATCCTGATTTTGGTCCTGGGTAATGGGTCCTACTCCGCGTCATCCTCCTTCCGAGCGCCACGTATGCAGAGCACGCGCTGATAACGTAAAGCAGGAGCGGTCCAGAGAGGGCTGGGAACCCCCGAAGCACAGCATGGACATAATTAATTTGAATCCTTTTTCCTGCTGCCGTTGCTGCTGCTGCTGCTCCTCGTCGCCGCCTTTTGCGGTCCTGTCTCTCTGTTTTGCTTTGCATTTTTTCGCGTTACTTTTGCGTGCAACCAAAAATTAATCAAGTGCTAGTTACGCGAACCGCGCAGTTTTTAATTAAAGCAGCATCAAAGCGAGCACTTTTTTCCGCGGTATAGTACAATATTTCCATACAGGAAAATATCTTTTATGGGTGCCTTAATATACAGAGACAGAGAGAGAGAGCTCTTAAAGCTTAAAGCCCGACACTTGCTGAGGTGTTCACTGAACGCCAAGGGCTAGCGACTGTGAAATCATAATACAAACCAATTTCATGCTGAATTAAACAGCAGTGGGAGGCTTTTCGATGGGGCTAAGGGGGTGCTGCGAACAATAGTTGAAGTATCCTGTCAACAGGCGGCTAGCAATTACAACAACAACTGGCATCGCACAAAGGCAGCACGTGCATTTTGCGCTTTTTAACAAGGGGAATGCCACACACTTGGCCCTGGGCGAATCGAGCAGCCACCAGAAAACAGACTACTCCTTCCAGAGTTTAATTTACAGGGTACTAGGAGTTACTCGGGCTATTGGACAATTTCGTAACAACTTCTATTATGGTTAAATCTATAAAATGTGTTAAGCTTTCAATAATAGTTCTCTAGCTGGTGAATGTTAACTTAAATCTTTGCAGGTATCCCAGACATATAAGATTTTCAATTAAATATATATATTTTTTTATAACCTATACAGAAACCTTTAGAGAGGTATCCTATGTTCGCTTAACGATTTTTTTAAATTCCTTTCTTTAGTTAAGAAAAACTTTAGCAGTCCTTGGATTATCACACGTAGACCAGTTGGCCTTGGGGTTGAGTCTGTGGCTGCCTGGCACCCTCCTGGCCAGCTTTTTTCTTACAGATGAAATACACCTCGGGCACACCTCCAGACACGAGTGCTGGCCTTTTTCCAGCTGGGGCGACGTGTCTCGCATAATTTTCAGGCAAAGTGCACAACAATAGCTGCGCCCTCTGTCGGCCGGCATTAGCATTGCAAAGGGGGCTGGAAAATCCGGAGGGGTATTAAGTTGTGACGCGTGAAATATTAGAAATTAAAAAACACATGACAAGCTATGTTGGCACTTTGATTTGTCTGCCAGCCGCAGACAATGTTTTTTTCTGTTTTCGAATAACCAACAACAGAGCAACAAAACCCCCAACCCGCACTTTTAATAATCATTTCGCAGGCGGAACAAGTAATTTCCAGGGCCGCAGGATAATGGGAAAGGAGGGAGGACTGTCTGCAGGCGCGGCCAATAAATTAGGAAACACCTGTTTTCAGCCGGCCAAGAGGCAACGTGGCGACAGATGTCTGCAAGGGGACGGGGCGAATCGAAACTGTTTTCCTGGCCGTAATGAAAATATTATTCCGACTACATAATTTGTGGGGCCCCCTGAACACGCACACACCACCCCGCACACCCTGCCGCCCTTAACCCCACCGTGGTCTTTGGGGTTTGCCTGTAATTTATGTTACTTTTTTCTGCTGCTACTTGGCCGCATTTCGCGGTTTTTTATTGCTACGTGCGGATAGTAAGAGCGGGGAGAGCGGCGCAGAGAAAAGGATATAGTACATAACATGGAGAAAAAGAGCAATATAATTGAATATTTATATAATATCATCTAATACAATGAGAAAATTTGAAATAATAAATAAGGAAAGGAAAAAAGGCATGCCTACAAGCAAGCTATTTTATTTTAGGTTTATGTTTTAAGTTGTTACATTTATTAAACACACTTCCGGGGGTCTCTTTGAAATGATTTCGAACCTTAGTTGATTTCTAATTAAACCTTAAACAAGGGATCTTAAATATTTAAAGTTATAATTTAAAAACAATGTTTATTTCTTAAATACCTCTATGTCATAAATTCGATACTAAGTTAATTCTAAATAACATTCTTAAGTGGCTATTAATGATTTGGATATTTTTTTAACTCATTTCCAATATTTACCACTATTTTTCCGAGTGCATGAAAGGAGAGGTATATAACGGACGACAGCAAAGGATGGGAAACAGGAGCAGACCACGCCATAATGTCGTCATGACAGACGCGGCCATAAAAGATAATTATGATTCCGGTAATAGGTTTTATTTTTCGCATGTACCTCTTTTGTTCATGGGCACAGCTCCCAGATCCCCCCCATTCCCTGTATCCCCCTCCCCATTTCTCCAGCCCTTCGAAAACCCATTGCCAAAAGCCGAGCCTGTTGTTGTGTTAGTGGTTGCCGTTGGCGGAGGTCCTGGCGCAAAGGTCGACCTCGGTGGCTGTGGTCTCCATTCCGTCCCACTTTGCTGTGTCTACATTTACTTTTCGGGTGACCAACGTGGCATAGAAATTATGCGCATTATACGCGTCGCGCTCCAGCGCCTCGCTAAAAAATTATATCCGCGGAATTATGCGAAACCCCGGTGGAAAATGCGGAAGGACTAGTGGGAGGTCTAGGAAGATAAGGGATCACTTTTAACACAATCTTTTTGGTTAAACAACATTTATAAAGGATAAAAGCATATAATGTCACGATAATTGGTGTCAACAAAAAATCATATGAAATAACTCTACTTTGAAGTAAAATGTAATGGAAATAATAATAAACTTATTTTTGAGAGTCTGGATATAATTAACTTGGAGTTACGTGTGGTTACTTAAAGCATTGTGAAATGTAAAATATTTAATTACTTACTTAAAAACAAAACCAGCTTAGAAGGGACTTCCCAAAAGCGAAAAGGATCAGGGAGCCGAAATGAAAATGAATGATCAGGAATATATATATCTTATAGGGTCACTATGATGCCAGCTTCTAACTAGAATAACAATGGCCTACAAAAGGTACAAGCAAGTACAGAATGTTCACTAAACTTAAGCCTTCTTATCCCTACATCCTCCATACTGACTCCCTTTTGACAAATGGCAAACGAAGAGCTTAAGATCCGTGTTACATTTTCAATTAGCAGCCCATCAAGGGGTAGCACTTTTCACACTGAGAACGGAATCAATGCCGTGTTTGCTATTCTAATGAACTTGTCACGCTTATGAAGATTAATGCCACCTTTGCCGGCTTCCCAGTGTGAAGTCTCCCCCAGCTCCGAGCTCTCTCAGCGAGCAGCAGCAGTTTCTCAATCAAACTCGCTAACAAAGAGTAATTGTCCCAACATGATAATTGCTTTAATGACGAATGCAAAACGAGTCGCGGGGGATGGGGGCCTCCGTACTTCCGAATTTGATTAATGTGCGCTGCTGCCCTGGCAATTGACCCAGTTTCAATTAGAGGCGCAACTGACAGGTCTCGAGTTATCCTGGCCAACCCCAGGACACTCGCTCGCTCCAACAAGGAGCTGAAATGAGCTGGTTGGGAGCCAAAGGGAAATAGGGAAATGACAGTCCTGTTGATGTCTAATGGAAAACGTGTGCGGGCATAAAAATGGCCGCTAAGAAAATGCATAAAAATGTGTGAGCACATGTGTGTCTGCGTAAAAGAAGGACATGCAAGGACAAACGGAAGTCACACACACGCTCGCTTATCGGGGCAAAGTAACTTTTCCGCAGCAAATGCCAAAGTCCATAAAATATTTTTACACACACACACCAGATCGGAGAGATACTCCGGAATACGCTTCTAACTGGAGCAGGAGCCGAGTCTTGAATGGGATGGGCGCATACCTACACGTAAAAGGAGCCGGGCAGCTGGAGCAGGATATCACTGAGGATATCTAAGGACTGTGGCGAAATTGTTTACACAAGTCATAAGCATTTTTTAGCGAGCCATCGGCTTGGACCTCCACGCTCTCAGTCTGTTTGCCAGTGTATAAAAGCCCCGGCATTTGCATAAACCTTTACCGAGCTCCATCTCCTTTCTCCTTCTCGAGCTCCTCCTCTGTTTGCCCAGCCCATTATGCCGGGGCTTCCCCCGTTGCCATCATCCCCTTCGGGGGAGGGGGGAAAACTTTTGACAACTGCAATAATCATAACTGCAACCGCTCGACATTGATTTCGAATGGCAAAAGATTGGCGGGCGGCGGCGGTAGCATCATCATCCTCGACCGACCGACCGTTGGGCGCCATTAATGGGCCATTGTTTCACAAGTCGTTCCGAGTGCCGAATTCCAAATCCAAGTGTTCGAATTTCCGCTTGATTTGAGCTTAGTGGCCAGCCCATAAAGCATTGCGAAAACTTTCCTCAAAGTTTTTCGGCACTCCGAGTTTTATGCCCGCCACGGATTTCAGTGGGTCAGGCGGACGGAGTCACCAATTGAAATTGATATCCAGCTCGGAAGGTGCCTTCTGAAAACTCGTCACACCCCCGAAAATGCATTAAGTTCTGTGTGTTTAGGTGTTCTGATTAGTTGAGCCCGATGAGGGATGATCCAGGGTGGTTCTACACGGTATTCATAGGGTATGCAGTGCCAGTAAGAAGGCTAAGCTTTAACTGAAAATTCTAGACTTAAAAATTATTACATTTGGGTTCATAAGCAAACCAAATATATATTCATAGAAGATGTGATCGATCAATGGTTAGTTTTTTACTTAATCCTTGGCAAACCTGAGGTATAGAAAAAGTAACTTCCTCGCACGTGAAGCTACTGTCTGTCAATGCCTGGAAGTAAATAGATTTTGTGGTCCTGACATTTTAGGTTAAACGATATTTTGTACCGTGACATGTTTGCCTGTCGCCGGAGTCGCTGATTTTGATCCATGCGCCGATGATTGATGACACTTAATTGATGAACATCCCCGTGCCTTCCTTTGATTTCTCTCCGGTACGGACGGAGGACCTCCTCGAATGCTTCGAGCAAATATTTGCTTTGTCTGGCTTAAAGTGCCTGCAAGTCGAGGAGGGCAGCTTAAAGCAGGCCGGGGCCAGCAGCTGTTGACACTGGATACAAGTGAGGCCAACAGTCTACCGGTCACGGATTCACATTCGCATTCGGTCAGGGACCTAAACTGGCTATCCTGGCTGGACATTTTCCAGGTCACAGGTGCTTTTGTTGTCCGCATTAGATTTGCCTTCCACAAATCTCCCGGTCCAGCCTCTGCCCGCCTGCATTCGGTCTTTTTGTTCGGCTGCCCTGTGTCCATTTGGCTGTAAAATTTATTTCATTTGTCCAACAAACCCAAACCCGAGACCCTCCGGACCCCGCATAGGCATGACGCTGACAGTTTTATGGCAAAGTTAAGCCGATATCAACGGCAGGACATGCGAGTGTGGCCGACCTACCACCCCCCAGCTCCATAGAAGAGTAAAAATTTAAAGCTCTTCCGCCTTTCTACCTTGGCTTTATAAGCTACACAACAAGTGGCCATCGCCGAACAAAGCGGAATTTAGGTTTTTCGCAAAAACTCTTTGGCAGGATTCACAGGATTCACTCATGGCTGAAGCAGATAGCCTCGCGTCAACCATTGTGCATCAATGCGGCAAATACGCAATTGTTATTAAAAATATTTAAGTGTTGTATTTTAAACACTTTAAAGGGGAATTTAAGAGCAGGTATTTTTTGTTAATATCCGTAATTTTCTACAACATTTTTTGCTCAGAAATATTACCCACTTTATATGTTTTCTGTCAGTTCCTTGTCAGGTTATGTGCCAGCCGTAGCTCCAGTATTCAATTGTTTCTTATTCTATTCGGTTTACAGCACACACCTTTAAAATCACTAAAATGTCATTAAGGAAAACTTTTGTTGGTGTGTGGACAGCTCCCCGGCATGAGTCCAACACTGAGGAAATGATTGAAGACTATAGACCTGGATCGGTGCGTCCGGTTCTCTTTGTGTTCTACACTCTGGAGACGGTGTTCAACATGCTCTGCTTGGGCTATCACATCAGCGGCTTCCAGGCCATTAAATTGGATATGTTTGGACTTGTTGAGCAGTTGATGCACTACTGCTACCTGTGCATCTTCTATGTGTTTATGGTGATCACCCTTTTCCAGAGCGTCAACCTCTGTACGGGACATAATCCGACGATTAACGCGGAATTGGTTAAGACTAGCTCAGCTACCGTAGCCTTCCTGTTGGTATCCCTTGCCACGATGTGGGACGCCGAGCGGCAGTTCTATATGTTTGCCCATGAGCCGACAACGGAGGACAGAAAGGGCAAGTTCATAAACTATGAGCCGGTGCATCCGTTCTTCCTGTACATGCGCAGCCAGTCGATATCTGCCTTGGCCTGTGGAGTACTCTACTTGCTGCACACCATCCTCATGCTCGATTACAAGCTGACCACCGAAGACAGTGAAAACGACTACATGCCAATGACTCTGTTCATCTTGGGGCGCTGGATGCACACCAAGCTGGAGAAGTACAAGTGGTTCCAAGAGTTCGCCGGCTACGAAAAGATTGTTATATAGGTGGCTGACTGGAAGGAGACTGACTGCCTCTATGGATGAAACCAGAAGACATGAATTTCGTGTATAAGTAAATTCCCTCTAAATTGTGCACGTCCCCATATGGGTTTTGTTCGATTCTCCTAGAACTTGTAACCTTACAGTTCTTGCAGTGCCACGCTTTGTCGCCTGACTTGAACAATTTTCCTCCAGGCAATTTTGGATGTGCATTTAAAGCTATATGAATATAAAGAAATCATAATAATAATAATAAAATACTCAAACCTGAACCGTTTTTTAAATTACTCTACACCCATCTATCTATATGATTTTATATTCTTATTCATAAAACCTAGAATAAGCGCAATATCTGTTAAAGGTCACTCCCTATCTCTCTTGGTCTCTTCTTTTATGGCAATGTCTGTCATTAACACTGAACAAAAGCATAAAATATAAACTAGAACAAGAAAGCGAAACTCTGGCGAAGCATTCTCGCGTTGGTGGTTCCCCCAAGTGACCATTACCCACATGAGCGGCGATTCTTGGCGGTGGTCAGTGATCTCGGTGAGCACGTTCTTCGCGATGACGCGGCTTTTTATTGGAGCACGTAACCCCCCAAAGCGCTATTTTTCAGTTCCGGTGCTCTTGGCTTAATTAAATCGCTGCGTGCCGCTATCAATGCGCCCGCTTATCAGTGCCGAAAGCAAGCGGGCCAAGAATCATAACAATAATAGCGAAACATGCCGAATATTTATCTCGTCCCGCAGTCAACCTGCCAACTTCGATTGGCAAGTGCTACGCCAGTTGACGGTGGCACGTAGACCCAACCAGAAGCCTCAGTAAGAAGTACAAGAAAGCACCCAAGATGCGCTCTTCCCAGTGGCTGTTACCGCTGATGCTGATGCTTACCCACACCTGCTCCGGCACCCAGGTGCCCGCCGAGGAAAGTCACTCCACCTCGGTGGCCGGAATGGTGAAGCTGCTCGAGGTGGAGGCCCAACTAATTGACAATCTCCTGGACTACGCCGACGAAATGGAGAGCAAACTGAAGACGGTGCGCAGGTGGGTGAGATAATTGGAGCATCGATTCCTGAAAGATTTTCCTCACTTTTGTTGCCTTAAATTTCCCATTAGAAGCATAGCTAGCATGCTGCAGGAGAATTTCAAGGCCCGCAGCTCTACGGAACAGTATCTGTCCAATCCCCTGAACTCATTTTCCCTCATCCGCCGGATGAACCGTGACTGGATGGTGTGGCAGCTATATTTGGAGAACCGGGTGGGTCTCAAGCAGGTCGACAGGATTCAAGAGCTGAGGGAACACATGCCCACCAGCACTGATGTGCAGGAGGCAGTGACTGCCGTGGATCGCATTCAGAGCACTTACGGCTTGAAGATAGCAGACATAACCAATGGAAACCTCAATGGAAAACAGTACAAGTAATATGACACCTAATATAGTACTTATTTTAGAAGTTAATCCATTCCTTCTTGTACTTTCCAGTGCAAGTTTGACTGTGTTGGACACCTATGCCCTAGGACAGGTTCTTTTCGATCAGGGCAACTACATTGCAGCTGCCGGCTGGCTCTACCAAACACTCATTTCGATGAAGAATTATACCCTAGCTGCTCCAATGGAACTATCCGTGAGCGAGGTGCGAAGTATCTATGCCGAGACACTGTTGAGACTGAGTAAGTTTTATGAACTTGGCAGACACTTGAGGGCCTGTTGTAATCGTGAAATCCCCACAGAACAGAACGCGGATGCTCTCACAGTTATAAACATTGCACTGGCTGATAAGCCGAATGATATTAAACTGTTGGTGAAGAAATCGGAAATAGAAACGCTGATAAGGACGGGAGCCAACGCAGCGCCGCAGAAAGCGACGGTAGGTTCCCACTCACCTGGCTGGCTGATAAGGTCACCAGTCATTCAGATAGGGCTAAATTTAACTAGAATACCAACTACACAGAAAATAATAGTGATTAGTTAGGTTGCTCTAAAAATAATCTAATTGGAACCACTATAGCTTACATCTTGTATATTGTATCAACAGTTTTTCAATTTATTCACATCCACAGACGGAGAAACCCGGCGTACCAAATACCTATCAGCTCGGTTGCCGCGGACAGTTCAAGCCATCGGCAGATGCGCGACTCCATTGTCGCTACAACACCACAACCTCGCCCTTCCTCATCCTTGCTCCCCTCAAGATGGAGCTGGTGGGACTGGAGCCCTACATGGTGCTCTACCACGATGTGCTATCCGCCAAGGAGATCGAAGAACTGCAGGACATGGCCACTCCAGGTCTGAAAAGGGCCACTGTCGTCACTTCGTCCGGACGCAACGAGGTGGTGAAAACCAGGACCTCCAAGGTGGCCTGGTTCCCAGACTCCTTTAGTCCGCTAACCCTTCGACTGAATGCCCGAATTGCCGATATGACCGGGTTCCAGCTCGTCGGTTCCGAGCTGCTGCAGGTGATGAACTATGGACTGGGAGGGCATTACGCCAGTCATTACGACTATTTTAACGTAAGGAATAACACTTTTATTCATTTAACTATTATTTTAAATTTACGCTTTCTTTAAACTAGAATGCCAATAAGACTGAACTTAATGGCGATCGCATTGCCACGGTTCTCTTCTATGTGAGTAAAATTGCTGGAAGCTTAAATTGCATATTAATTGCTATGCCAAAAATGTACTTTCCAGCTAACAGACGTAGAGCAGGGTGGTGCTACTGTTTTTCCAACGATACAAAAGGCCGTCTTTCCCCAGCGGGGATCTGCTATTGTGTGGTACAATCTCAATGAAGATGGTGAGCCCAATAACCTAACCCTCCATGCCGCTTGCCCCGTTATAGTGGGTTCCAAGTGGGGTAAGTAAATCAAACCTACTGCCCCTCATAAAATCTAATATATATCAAATCTTGAATAGTTTGCAATAAATGGATTCGCGAGCGCGAACAGCTCTTTAGACGACCTTGTCTCAAAGAAAAATCAAAGTGATTCTAAGCTAAACAAAGTTTGTACAAGTGATACTTAACGCCCACAATGAAACTCAATAAAGTTAACCTTAAATCGATCAAAGTGTCAATTAAACAGGCGATAAGAACAATCAAAAGTCAGTGTCAGGCAGTACCAAGCTTGATTTTTCCCAACGATTCATCATAATTATTTATGGGAAATACCTGTCACAGTCCACAATATCAGTGCTCTGATTCAAAAGCTCTCGATGGCATTTTCAGAGTAAGATATCAAAGCATTGGGGAGGTCTTATCAGCATGCGAATACTCTTTCCAAAAGGGTAGTTTCGGTTATTGCATATTTCGATTCAAACAAGAGAAGGCTCTGGAAGGAAAGGGTAATAAACCAAGCACCGATAACATGACCCACCAACCACTGGCAGATTCTTTCAGCTTTATTCTTATTTCCTAAGGCGGCTAAGAGGGACGGGCTTCCCTCTCTGTCGCTGGTGGCACTCCTTAAGCTGTAGAAGAAACTGATCGATAATCTCGATGACTATGCCAAGGCCCTCGAGAGTGTCACGACCTAATAAAACTTTGGAAATACTTTACAATCAGTCTTAAAAGTTAAAGCAAATAAATACATTTATAGACTCCAAGCAGGCCAGCATTTTTATTTTTGTCTTGTTTGGCTTGCTCAATTTATGCAAAGAAATCCCCAATGAATCTCCGATGGGTCCTGTTGCAAGGTTACCTCCTGATCCTGCTGCGCTTTCTCACTCTGATTCAGGGCGAAAAGCAGGAGCGATACCACTCTTTTTCGGTGGGGACAATGGTGCCACTTGTGGATCTGGAGAAAAAACTAATTGACAATCTTGAGGAATATGCCAAGGCCGTGGACCAGAAGCTACAGATCATTCGCAGGTTGCTTGAGAGTTTGTAAAGAGTTTGTTAGTCTTTAATATTCATCTTCCAGTCACATTCGAGAAATGCGAGCAGAGAACAACAAGGGGCAACTGGATGCCATTTCCTATCTATCTAACCCTCTGAATGCCTTCTCTCTTATCCGGAGACTGCATAAAGATTGGGCTGGATGGCGCCAGTACATGGGGCAGCCGGTGGGCGCTTCCCAAATGCGAAACTTCGATGGCTGGTCGGGAGAGCTTCCCCTGAAAGAGGACCTGCAAGATGCCTGTGAGGGACTAGTTCGCATTCAGGGTATCTATGATCTTAACATTACAGATATGGTTGGTGGTAAGCTTCAAGGCAGGCAGTACAAGTGAGTAAGAGCTCAGCTGAGATCAAATATAATTATCATTGTACGGGTTTTATCGTAGTGTTACCATGAGTTCCGCTGATATTTTTGCTATTGGTCTGTATCTCTTTGAGACTTCCCGACCTGCAGCAGCAATTCAGTGGCTGGAAGAGGTTACTGTTCACTCGCATGAGGACCTTCTCCCCCTGGAAACTTCGGTTAATAAAGAAGAGTGGCTTCAGCTCCTTGCCCTGGCCCACAAGCAGAATCGTAAATCGACTCAGTTTCAGGTGATGCGTATGGTAATTCCTATTTTCCAGAAAGCTACTCGCAGGCCCTGAACTTGCTGGATACTTGCCTGGAAGCTAGACCCCACCATGCTGTCCTACTGCGACAACGACGGGAGATCGAACATCTCATTAGGACCCCTTTGAAATCTATATCGAGTGTAGCAAAGGAAACTACAACACATGGGGAAATGGCAGCTGCTTGCAATGTCACCCTCAAAAACCCCTCTGGACTCCGTTGTTTCTACAACTTCAGCACCACACCATTCCTTCGTCTGGCCCCCCTCAAGGTGGAGCAGGTGGGACTGTCTCCATATGTGGTGCTCTACCACGAAGTGCTCAGCCCGCGCGAAATTGCCACGTTAATAAGCATTGCCACGCAGGATATGCAAAAAACGCGAACTGGCATTCAAAACTTGACCACCTCTCAGTCACATTACCGAACTGCCAAGGGCCAATGGATGCGCAGGAAGACTTTTGAGCTGGGCCAACGAATTAGTAGGCGCATTCGCGACATGACTGGCTTCCATCAGGAGGAGTCCGAGTATTTTCAGGTTGGCAATCGGTAACTCTTACAGGAAAATATCCTGACAAAATGGTTTTTCAGATAATCAACTATGGCATTGGGGGACACTATGGTCCACACTATGATTTCTTCAACTTTTCGTCCGACCACTCCCAGAGGAAAAGGCTTGAAAAGATTTTAGGAGATCGCATCGCCACAGTGCTTTTTTATGTGGGTATTACGTACAATCTTCCTAATAGTAATTAGAAGTTGTAGAGTTTTGGCTTATACTTCTACGATCATTTACTTTCCACAGCTCTCCGACGTGGAGCAGGGCGGGGCCACTGTCTTTGTCAAGGCTGGTTATTCCGTCTATCCCCGAGCCGGAACCGCTCTCTTTTGGCACAACCTGAACACGGACGGAGAAGGTGATACGTGGACACGGCACTCTGCCTGTGCGGTGATTGCGGGCTCCAAGTGGGGTGAGTGCCGAGTTAGTGATTAACCCTAACCGATTACGGTTTAACCCCCTATTTCGTGGCAGTGATGACCCAGTGGATAAGGGAACGGGAGCAGATATTTATCAAGCCCTGCTTGCCACGCGAGGCGCCAGCCTCTGCCCAAACGAGATCATAGACAAACAAATTTCCGGCATAATCACTCTGCACACTTAACAGAAAACCCAACCAGCTCAGCTTAAATGCTTTTTAAAATGCCAACACGGAAAGAATAAAGTGCTGAGTGGGTGCTAGTCTGCCCGCTCAGTGGGGGTTAAGGACCATGGACTCTGCCCCAGGACCAAGGTAAAAACCAAAGGCCACCGCAGCCGCATTTTAGCATACTCCTCCAGGCAGACCCACTCCTGAATCCCGTCTCCTGGTGGCGTCTAGTGTCTGACACCGCGTACGTGATGTGCAACTTAATGTTTCAATTAGAGGTGAAGTGGCGCTTGGGGAGGGGCCATCGTTATCGTTTCCCTACACAGGAAGGAAATATGTATTTTTCTTAAAAAAGCCTCAAAAGAGACAATATCATAACATGATAAGTAACGCCACAGGTTTTTTTCTGGCTCGATTTGTGTAAGTTCGCAAGTGAAAGAACATTCTACTCGTTAATTTTTCTCAACTCTTTGGTTTTTTTGGTAGTAACGAAATTGTAATCTACTTTCTAATTGGATTCCAGTCAAAAATAAACCATTTTTATACTATATATTATTTGTTCAGTGTTTTTTCCTCCACTGAGTGTGTTTGTGACGCTGTGTTTGCCAAACTGGGATACGAGTATCTCTATCAGTCTGTGCACTTATCTGCTTTTAAAAACTTTTAATAATGAACTCTCGCTCACCGCCGAGCGACGTGTTGGTGTCAGACCTTTGGACCTCGTTTTTTTGACCCAGCTGACTCGGCAATTTGGCTGCCGGAAAAGCTTAGCTTTCTCCTTCCCCAATACACCTTCTGCTGGTGTTATTTCCATGTTAGTTAAGTCACTCTATAAACATTTTTATTAAAGTTATTGCTAAGTTAAAACTACAAGAATAGAAACTAATTCACCTCTGAATCATTCTCAAAAAAATATATATCTCAAAAGGTTAGGAACCCCCTCTGTCTGACCACCGCCCAACACCTTTTAATAAAGCGAAATGTCAATAAATAAAAAATTGCCGACATATGCGAAAAGGTCCTGTCCTGGCCCCATGTTGAACCAGAAATCGGCCACAAAGAATTCCCAATACCCTGCCCCACGTGATCTTATACAGAAATATGACTAAAGCGCACCCCGGGCAGTCGTCTATAACCATGAGCCCGAAGGAGCTGTACCTAAAAACGAATTTCGATTTGATTGTGTGCACTTTACGGCGTGTCCTGGACCCACCAAGGCCTCCTCACCGAGATGATTACATATGCGCAGACCAATAATTTTGCCACACAGCGGAGGCTGGAGTGCAGGGGAGCGAACGTATCTAACAAGGTTAAGAAATGTTCCGAGGCAGAGAACGTAGAGCATTGATTGTATAAATCTAGTAAAATGTTTTATATGCCCGTCGAAGATGAATGCGAGGGATGTGGGAAGCGGCAAAGGGTTGGCCGCCCACATTTTGTGGTCAATGAAGGAAATATGATTTGGATTTTGTTACTTTGATTACACACATTACATGCGAAAAATGAAAAAGTAGCAGACCATCCCAGGCCCAGTCCAGACAGACCGAAGGGGTCAGGCCATCCAGGGCTCGTTTGTGTGTATGGCAACGTGTGTTAAATTTCAAGTTGCGGTCTGCCGTCGTAAAGCATTTGATGGGCCCCGAGTCTACGCGCAGGAAATTGAGTTTTTCGAGCAGCTGCCACAGCCCAAAAAAAAAATGAGAGAGGAGGGAAAAGAAATGTTAGAGAATGGAATTCATGTCTCTGCCTCACTCAGGGTCAGCTCGGGTAAATCGATAAATTTGCCTCTAGCTAAGAGCTGCAAGCTAATTTAAAATTAAATCTAGATATGCCACCGATCGCTCGATCAATCGATGGACCTGCCTTTCAACACCTTCACCGGCAAGGTGAGATGTCTATTTATACCTGGGCAAGTCGCAGCAGGCAGAGCAGAGCCAATGCCCCCACAGATCACTGGGGGAAACAAATATTTGTTTTTAGTTAAATGACAAATTTAAAATAATATTAAATCCGTTTTAAATCTCCTTTAAAAAAAAACTCTTCAATTAATTACACATTGTAATAGTAATTAAGGACTTCGAATAAAATCTTGCTGTGGCTTGTATGTCTTGTTTGAGACAGAAAACTCAAAAGTACCGGAGAAGGCTTGCCTTTTAAGGCCAACAGAAGGTTAATAATCGTTATGACGCCCAATAAACATAAAATGTAATATTAATCATTATTTTTAAGGCACAGACAAATGTTTAGATTTTAGTTACTCCTTTGCTGGCAATTTTTTCTCGCCATGCAGATTTATCGCCTGATCGAAGGTGCTGACAGGTGCCAAGGCATTGAGTACACCGAGTAAGTTGAATCGATCGACTCGTCGTTGGACCCACTCAGCAGCATCGATTGGCAGCCGGGCATTGAGCATTGGACATTCGGCATAAATTGATTAAATGCCAGTGGACGGGCCGACGACTCACAATCAATTACGGCAGGACGAATTTGACAGGAATATTTGGAGGAGTGGGGTGTGGTGCAGTGCAGGAGAGGAGTGATTGCATAATCTGGACAGTTGCATGCAAATCGAAATCAGCCCGGGACAGTCAGTCAGCCAGCCAGTGGAAATCAATGCCAAAGTTGATTTACGTGTGCGGACGCCAATTGTCCTCCGCTGGAGCGAAACAATTGCGAGTCCCCGGAGCCCCCCTCGGTCCGGCCAATCGAGCTTTGGCCATATCGAAATGATTTGGGCCCCCCGAAACATGGAAGAGCCAATGACAAATGCAGCAAAACGAATTATGTCTAATGGCATTTCAGGTTGAAATGCGATTAAAATGCAATTTGAAATGCAAAACATTTCCCCACCCGCCCCGATGCCTGCTCTCGTGCCGCCCTGGCCGGCCGGCACTTTAAGAGTTTTCCCTCTGTCTGCAAAACTGAAAACTGCCTGGCTGCCAGCCAAAAGTTTCTATTCTGTTTCTGTGCTCTGCGCTCTGTACTGTTCCGTTGTGTTGTGTTCGGTGTTGCGGTCATGTCTGGGATGCACTTGCTCCTCTGCCGGCTGGCACCTGGCTGACCATTAAGGGGCTGCGATAGATTGACTTCAAATGTCTTATAAAATCTTAAATCGCGCAGCCCAAAATTTATGTGGCCCCGTTGGACACTTAAAACTCCATTGGGCCTAGGACAATGTGGCAAAGGAGCCAAGACTTTGGTTGAAAAGTGCGAGTATTTTCCGTCTGCCAAGAAATTTTTGTGGAGCTTGGTACCTTTTGTCACCTCAGACTGTCGGAGGACTCTACACGGAGCAAAATATATTTATGAATTATGGGTAAATTTAAGAAATTTGTATATTTAAATTAAGACTCCATAATAATAAAATTACAATATGAAAATTAGTCATAATTTTTCTTTAATAGGACATCCTTTTAATATTTATAATACTAATAAAAAAAAATATTATGAAATGCCTTACCAATTAAGTTTTCAAATTATATATTTTAAGCTTAAATATTGAAATTTAAGGCCTTTATGTTTTATTTAAAAATTATCTAGTATTTAATTGAATTTCGTTTTGTGTACTCCTTCCTTACACCTCTCTTTACCTCACTATTCCTGCCTTTGCCGACGACAACGAAGCATAATTTATGCGTTGGCATTGGCCGGAGACTGAGACTGGGACAGGGTATGGGTCTGGGTCTGGGAATAGGAGTGCAAATGGGAATGG
>VNJU01004779.1:0-125271 GCA_008042675.1 Drosophila seguyi | reverse complement strand
TTATGTTTCCACGGCAATTCCCCGGGAGTTTCCACGGGTTTTCCACGGCAATTCCCCGGGAGTTTCCACGGGTTTTCCACGGCAATTCCCCGGGAGTTTCCACGGGATTTCCACGGGATTTCCACGGGATTTCACGTGGAATTTACTTCGAAAATCACCGATTTTTCGAATTCCACGGCACGTCGGACTCTTGTTCGTGGAATCTCCCCGTGGATTCCACGTGGATTATTCGGGGAATGGTACTGAAGGGACAACACAACAAAAGTCCGCACACACATGCTTATATACATTTGTGTACACAAAGAAACATTATAATTTCAAACAGTTCCGGGCATTTGAATATTACCGAAAATCGCATATTAAAATACAGAAACTAGATCTGTGTTTATATAACTTTCAAATATTTGCTACGGAGTAGAGGAAGCCTTACTTCCTCAGGAAGTGGTTCCGACCCACACAGTTCGAGACTTCAAGTCGTCCTACTAGTGTACCCTCCATTGTGCTCACACACTCACACGTAGCCATCGCAGCAGCAGAAAATATGGGGGACAAAAACAACTTTACGCACGAGCAGCGAGACCCGAAGTCGACAGCAAAACAAGAGCCGAAGCAGCGACCGCGCACACGAGGGCTACAAAAATGCAGTAATTTTAACGCTCGGCTTTCAGTTTCCTACGAGACTTTCCACTGAGTACATCTAATTTCGGTGACATATAGACGAGCCCATTTCCATTAAGACTGGAATGCACAAACAACAGACCTGACTTTTGGTATTCACGCTAAAAAGTGCATAAATACGCGTCAAATAAAGAGTCGACTGAGACAAAACAGAGTGATTCAAACCGAGTTCATTGCACGCCAAAGAGCAGAGAGACAAAGTGAAACGACCTCGCACAACGCGCCGCACACAGAGAGAGAACAACACACCCACGTCCGCCAAACCACCATAACTGCACCGCTCCTTACAAGGCAAAGGAAGAGAAAAAAAGCTACAGACATGGATGTTTGGGGATTCTGTGTAAGCGACTCCACCATGTCGTATGGCGGATCGATGCGCAATGGCTATTACCGCGACTACGAGCAGTTTCCATACGGAACCCTGGAGACCACCACTTCTCCGTACGCGGTAAAGGATTGCTACAGTCGAGTGCAAGGTAATTGTCAGAGCCCCAAAAACAGCGAATAACGATAGTCACTCAGGGCAGATAGCTTCCAGTCAGGCACTTGCAGTCGTAAATGCAGCGAAAACATGCTTTCGAGTAGAATGTGCATTCATACATACAATATGTGCATATACACACGTACGATAGCAAGACCCGCCCCCCTTCGTACCGCTCACTTTGTGAATTGCGTGCGTTGTTTGTTGTTTTTGCAAGTTTATAAATAGCCAGCCCGATTTTTCGTCTGTGAGTGCGAGAGTGTGTGTGGGGAACACGCCTTAATTTTTTGCGCATTCACACAGGGTGTCCACGGTTGTTTCTTAAGACGACCCCTGCCTTATCAGCTCAGCTTTTCGTCTTTGTTTACAATTTTTGCCCCTTTTGGTGGCTTAAAACCACGTGCGGTACGATATGGAGAGTCAGTTGCAAAAACCTGATCAAGCACGGGTTTCCATTTGAATTTAAAATTTAAAGCGCAATTAAGGTACACAAAGAGTGTAAGCTGTGGAAATCGTAAAAAAAGACGCACAGAAAGGTGGTTAAACTTGGCAACCGATTCCGTGTTATGGAGGTCATTCGAGTCCAATAAACAAAGTATACATATACTATAAGCAGCACATGCCACGACTGACGACTGTACCTCCAGAATTGGCCAACAAAAAGCGAAGACTGTGTTGGTAACTCTCTTTTGCGCAAAGACACACATATAAATCAGAGCTGGGCTAAAACTGAAGCGCAATAACAGAACTAAGGTGCGGGAACAACATATGAATATTTTGTGGCGTACATCCGCATATTTCTATGACTAATTACCCCCACAGTGCCTTTCCCTTATCACACCAGAGAAAATTCGATACACTACCAAACATTTTAGGTCCACTTTCCTAAATTGAGGTTAGGATAAACCTGCGTAAGATCTCAAAACCAGAAGTAAATAATATTTAAAGAATTTACGAAGGATATTTTGAGTTTTATCTAATTATAGCGAAAACTAAAAACCGATGATAATCGATTAAGTTTCTTACGAATAGAACACACAATTTTTCTCCGTGTGTTATATATGTATATGGTAACATAGATTATGCAAGGTCGCTTATCATAGCGATTGGCTATTTATAAACCGTTTCCACATGGATCGGCTGGGCTTTGATTAATAAGAACCGTTTAGCATTTAACACGGTGTCAATTGAGCAATCAAAGCAATAGTGTAATCAACAGAGGCAGCAACCTGCGACTGTCTGTGTGTGCCACAGGGTCACCACGGCAAGCAAGGTCGTAGGAGGAACGGGAGAGTGAGAGCAGCGGTGGCGACGTGACGTCGTGAGCATAGGCCCAGCGACGTCACGCCGGCAAACCAGCTGTTTGGCCCAGAAGGGCAGTGTGCACAGGCACGTAGGCCAAAAATAAAGGAAGCTAGGGCGAATGTGAGAATAGAGGAATGGGATAACGCAATGCGATCCGAACTAACGGTTTGTACACACTTTGCTTACTTACAGAAAAGTGCAAGCAGATAAAGACCGAGAAGCAGATGCGCAAGGACTGTCCCTTCTGCAAGGAGCACAAGAAGCGGCCGCTCATCAACTACATGCGCAAGCGGGAGCAGCGCAAGCACCACGACAGCATCTGCGAGGACGAGGAGGAGATGCATGAGCATGAGCATGAGCACAGCCACAGCCACGAGGTGGTGCAGCAGCCCGCCCCAGCGCTTTCCTCCGTCCTTGCCCAACAGAGCTGCAAGGTGTGAGCGGGACGACAGCCAACGCACAGGCAGCCCTGAAAACAACAACAGCAATTCGCAAATGCCATATACAAGTTAACCAGAAGAAAGGAAAAACCTGAAAAGTAGCAAAACAGAACAGAAGACAGAAACAAAAAGGAAAAAGAAAAAGAAAAAAAGAAAAAGCTGTAAGACACAAAAGATGGCGGCGTTGCCTATGACGGAAAGATGGCGCGAAGAATGCGAAAAAGTGGGACAGCAGCTGTGCAGCTACAATAATCCAACGCGACTGTACTTCCGGATCGCGAACACACTACCATTTACAAAGCAAAAGCCAGAACTTGATACCAATTTACAAGACCCTTTGCTCGTATTGCTAACAAACATATAATCTTCCATTTGCTTTTAAAAAAAAGTTTCGTGTAAAAGCCTAACGGTAAACCAAATTGTTTACAGACATACAACAGTACTCGATGAGAAAACCAAACAACGAAAACCTGCCCGCTTGACCAATGCATTTTTTGACCGTAGGCGAACCAAGAAAAAAAAGAGGAAAACCTTTATACACAAACCACAAGGGAAGCAAAAGAAAAACGCTAAAAAACATTTTCTATTTTGCGTACGAGACTGAGTAAATTGCAGTAGATACTTTTAAATCTACGTGTGCGTATTTGGTTTTTTTTACCTTATTGGATCAGTTACAGGTATAGAATACGAACGAAAAATAATGAAAAGAAACAAAGGAAGAAAAATGCTTCATTGACGCCAATTAAGGTTTACAATTGTTTTTTTTTTCAATATGTATGTCTAACTACGTATACTTTGGACCCCGATTTTTATTGTATCCTTGTCTATATTAGACATTCCCCTATATATTTATTGTAATACCAACTGAGCATTGTCACAGTCAAGAGCAAGTGTCAAAATAAATCTAAATCTAAATATATATATGTAAAAGTTGAAAATGTTTCGAAAGTTTATGGCCAAGTTAAATTTTCCTAACCCAACTTATAATTATACGAAAACAAAAATGTAAACGGTTATTTGGTATTCAAGCTCAACTGTGCAAAATACAGAAATATGAAAATAACTTAAAATTTGCTTTAGACGTATAGGTAATTGATCAAATATGTGTTGATTTGTGAAAAAATTGCTTGCAGGTACCGAGAAGTTTTTCAATTTACACAATGTTATATATCATATATATTATATATTAATGTTTAATTTAAATTAAATATATATTACAACAATAAAAACACAAATGAAAATCACATAAAAATATATTGATTTTTGGTTTTTTCTAGTAGTATTTATAAGATTTTGAAAGGAGAAAGTTGGATCAAATCATTAATGGATTATTTCTCCATTATACTTTATATCAATATAAAAATACAAAACAACGCATAGTTCAGCCAATATCGCCTTAGTATTGAGTTTATTGGGGTGGGTCAGTTTGGGAGTCTGACTCCAGCTGGTTTATTTTACAATAAATGTCATAATTTTTAATGCAAATCCTTTTGGAAATCTTTCCGTCTCGCACAAATTTGTTAATTAAAGTTAATAAATCATTTGTCGCCGACATCAAATATTGTTGAGGTTGAAATAAGATTAAATTTTGAATGAAAAAAAAAATGTTAATATGGCTAAGGTCAGTTTTAAAAGGCGACCTACAGAATGAAAATAGGTTCGACAAACAACACCTTGAACCCCAAGTTAAGCCAAGCCGAAGCCTGACCCTGTGGAAGTGAATAATAAAAATGATTTCCCTGAAATCTCTTCCAAACAATAAAAGTTTGTAGGAACATAGCCTTACTCAAATTATGGCCTCCCCTCATCTGAACTGAATTGAATTAGAGCAACAAACGTAGACACGCGATGATGAGATCAGCTTTTGTCGCTATAATAATTCAAGAACAGCAGCACCGCAGATTGTTTGCATATTTAAATTGTTTTCATTTTCCCTATGGACCCGGACAGGGAGGTGATCAGACTGTGAATTGCCCAGCGCGCTGCTATACGAATTATACTATACGAATTTAAGTGCATTGGGTTTATACGATGAGAGCTGCCCTGGAGAAAAATCAGCGCATGGGGGAAGCCATAAATGCATTCATTTAAAATTCAATGTTAACCACTTTGCCCAGGGAATGGAACTGACTGTATTATTATAAGCTGGCTCTGATTATAATTGTTGTTATGCAGCAAACTGGAATCCGAGCTACACGTATACTTATTATATAATTCAAACGCCAGATGTCTGAGAGCTAATATTGTAGGTATTGCAGAGGTTTTTTAAAAACAAGGAACAAAATATTTTTAGACACATTTTCTTTAAATTGTTGCAGAGGTTTTTTAAAAACAAGGAACAAAATATTTTTAGACACATTTTCTTTAAATTGTAGTACTATTATTAAAAATTATGTAAGGTAAAGCGGCAGTCAAACCCCCAATAAGCTTTAATGAGTTTTGTTCAGTTGGCAACAGTAAACAAGCACTCTACTTTCCATCACCGATATTTGCATTTATCTCATTGCTTATATTTTGTTAATTAGAGTTAATTATTGAACTAGCAACGTGGCTGAGCTTAAAACTTATATCAACACCGGCACCTCCCTAGTGTTGCTAATTATGAATTCAATAAAGTGACGTAGCCTTTGGCACGCTTTGCTCGTTAGAGTCACGTATCGAACGCGACACATCAACGAATTTTTGTATTGTGTCAGAAGTGAATGTTTCTGGAATATCTCTTTGGAAACCCACTTCCTTTATAATCTATAAAAGTGTATTTGGCATGTCGAATGGAGTGTTTGGTTGCCTTGCGGTTTTGCGCACGATAAAGGGATAAAACTTGCTCAAAATTTATTTAGTATGTTAGGTTTGGGGCGGAGCTGTTTCAGTTTTAAATTGGTTTCAGACATGTAAAGGTCATTAAGTAAAAAAATCCTAACAAAATTATAAAAAATAAAATATAAAATGATTAAGCGTCTTTTGAAGAAAATTAGAACTCCTTTTGGAGTAAAGTATCAAGGTGAACTTTAATAATATTTAATTGTTTAATTATATTAAAAACAAGTTCAACTATCTGGATTTTTAATTAAATCAGTAAAACTGTTATTAAATATTGAAAACCTGTTCTGAACTAGAGATAGAGATTCAGTAAACTTAACTTAAATACTTGTAAGGGCCTATTTTTTAGCCCCAGTTTTGAGCTCTGACAGCCAGAAATTTGTTTGGGAATATTGACAGGACACCTTACTCAAGGCTTCTGAAGAAGAATAAGCCTGTTTTCAACAGAAAAAACAACCTTTTTCTAGTTCGTATAAATTTAATTAAGGTATTTTATATTTATATTCTCCGACTTTAAGTAGGAGTCCAAAATTAGTTAGTTGTGAGTGCTTGCGCTTGACACCACTATCGTTCGGATAAATAGCAGGAGACCACCGATTAACTTTTACGATAAGTCCATCTGTCATTTATCTTTTTCGACAAGATAGCTATCAGGAACTTGAACAGCGAGTGTAGAAACAAGGCCCAGAAACTTCCAAATGTATCTTGCAGCAAATAATACTTTTGTCCCTTCAGAATACTTAGTTTTTGTATCCGTATAAATAATTCATATTATTTACGACCTTTTATTGCAGCTACTAAGGATGGCAAAAAGTTAAGCAAGAGTAATTGCAAATGCGAGCCAGCCGCCTGTAAATGTGAAAAACGACGACAACTGAAAGTGTTGGTGTCGCAACTTCGGAGGCGCGATAACGTATCAAGTGTTATATTGTTTTAGTACAAGTACACCCCAGAATAAATAAAGAAAAAAACACTGAAGCACATTATCAGCAAAGTATTTTTAAATCGGTGGTGTGAGAAAAGGATGTACACATGCAGAACTTGGGTTTATATTATGCAAAGATAGGAAAAGTACTTAAAAGATAGCATTAGGAACTACATATATGGAAAACGAAAAGTCTAGTACACAAAGGAGCTCTGGTCAGGTTGCTAGCTAGGGCTATATGGTTGACCAACAGTGTTGGCTCTTAATCAAAACGTGATTCCTTATTAACTTGGTTACGCTGTAACTACGACGCCATACCTGCAAATATCTGTCACTTTCAACGGCCTAGACCATTTAATGACAAATACAGGGCTGAGATTCAGTTGGGCGTACTACCGTAACTTAAATCAAAGTGCTTAGACAATAACAACACTTCAAACTGGTTTCGTTTTGCCAGGAAAAAAGACAAGTGCTTGAACCTTTTAATCCCTTCACTAAAATTATACGTATTTTTCTATAATTACTCATCGAGTTTTTGGAATGATTAAAAATAACGTCGTAAATAGTGAAGCGCCACTTTTCCTAGACGTAGATAGCCGTTATGTAAACACATTGCTCTTGGAAGTTAAGGGTTAACTTACAATGGGGATTAAACGCTTAAGTATTGACTAACAATAATCAGAAATCTATCAGATAATACCCCTGCTCTTGGCGAGTATTACTTACATGGGTAACTACTCATACGTATCTCAAGTGTTAATATTGTTCCTTCGAGCGTGTTAATTTTGGAGGGGTGGAATTCGAGAAAATGGGTGCGAAATCTCCTCATTGTTTAAACAAAATCCATTTCGATGAAATCAACTTTGTTATTTTTGTACGTGTTGTTTAATTATTCAATGGCTCACACTTATTTTGTTCAGTTATTTACTCAACTTAGTCATTGAGAGGAAGGTTAAAGAAAAGATACTGCTACATAAATTGTTTAATATTTAAAAAAAAAAAACTTAAGAGGACAGAATTTAAAAAAATGTGCAGTATATTCTAAAGACAATAAAAGCCCACTAAAAACGAAAATAGCAAAAAAAACTCAAGGAAATATTTTGAAAAATTAAAACAAAATTATATGCTCCCTAAAAAAGCCTAGAGTTAGGAACAAAAATTAAAATGTGAAAGCTCTCATTCTACTTTTATATTTTAAAAGTGTCTGTGGGAGACCTGGCCGAAAGTTATGATCCTTGGATTTTATAATTTTAATTTAATTCCGTCGGGGAAATTTTTGTGATTCTTAGTTTTGAGAACTTTGAATAAGTAAAAGACACATGAGTACTTCCTATCTGATGTCTTATGCATGACAATAAAATTAACACTTAATTATAAATAGTCAAGATACATACATTTTCTTATTTGATAATGTCTGACTAGTCAATTTTGCAAACTCTTAAAGATCAGTTTTTGAAGACAAGCTGATTTTTAAGTTAAATATTTATTATTTATTGCAAATATAAGTCTTTGAAAAACTCTAAGGTGTCCTAATATATTGTTATGACATTGTACAAATAAAATTCACAAAATTTAAGCTCCAAGTCTATTTAAACCTATATTTTTTTTTATAAAAACTTTAAATTTTTATATAAGAACTAAAGGAGCTAATAAGCTTCTTCATAAAGCACAGTTTCAAATATGATTTCTATGGACACGTGCCCTTATATCAGGTCATAAATTGTATAAGAAAACAAAAAGCAAAGCAAACGTTTGAAGAGATATGATAAGAGCCCAAGGAGAAGCTTTAATCACTCAATTGATTGTTGCGCGGAGAGTTCTTTGATATCTTTATAAGACCGAGATAAAAAGCTCTTCTATGAATTAGATAAGGGAATAGAAATAAACTGGGTCTACATTTTTATCAAAATACAATAAATACTTTTCAAAATAAACAAAACCGATGGTAGATTATGAATTTAAGACCTAAACTGAATCAAATGAAAAACTTGATAAGAAAAAATAAAATAATACCCATATATGTAAGTATATGTGTAGTGTCTTTAATTAAAGTGATTATAAAAATATTTAATAAAATGTGAAAACATAAATCTGTCATATACAAAGTAATGAAAATTCGATTTTCACGAGACAAAGAAGTGCATCACGAGATTGACTGAAACACAAACACAATGCTATGGAAACCTTCATGATTATGTAAATGTTAGCCAGGGAACATTGTGTTTTCAGAAACTTTGTGGGGTTTCCATGGAGGTTATCGTTCTGTGTGCATTTGCAGTGCACTTCTCTGTTCTGATTGCTTTCCGGGTAATTACTGATTGTGCGGAGACCTCATTCCATGGGCCATCAGTTAATCAAAGTGAAAGTGTTGATAGCCAGCGGCCATTAGGGATGACAGAGGAACGAAATATATCGCAGGAAAATGTATTTCTTAAAAAAAAAAATAGAATAAAATAACTAGTACAGGCAAAAACATTTTTTTATCACTTACAAAGAACAAAGAAAAAAAGATTTGAGGCTAAAGGTTAAAATACAAAAACTTGCTTCCGCTCATTAATTATTTAAAATAATATGTACACATATATGTATGTGTTATGACAAAGTTTGACTAATATAAATTAAAAATGAAAAACAGTAGAAAAGTATAAAAACTGAGCTGTATAATCAATATATTGGGTTCAAAACTTTTTATGACGTCAACAGAGAGCTTAATGATAAGAAAAGGCTATCTGTCAAGTGATCAGTAAAAAAGGGACACCGTTCTGCTACTTTTATTATACTAACGACCTTTCAGGATAAGACCATTTCAAAACGAATTACAAAAACTTTGGTCTATAAATATTTATCTTGTTTCTATATAGCAGATTTTTGCGAGATTAAATGATACAATATTACAATTTAATTGAAATATAATGTTACACCAAATGTTTCATTTTAGAGAACCCTTGTATGACACCACGGTTTGAGTGCAAGCAAGGTGGAGATACATGTAAGGTCGGATATTTTCGGCTAATAATTTGAATGTTTATCATCCGATTATTCTCGAATGTTCAGAGGACGTTCGCACTAATATATTTAGCTAGTAAAGCCTTGTTCCCAAAACTATGCATGCTTACATACATACATAGATATACGGATATGTATTTAAACTACATAGGATCAGATTGTTCTTGTTACAGTGTCTGCTCAAAGTAATAATACTCAAAAAGTCTACATACATATAAGAATGAAAAAAAGATTTTTTTAATCGAAAGGAACCATCAAGGCTTTAATCATCCATCGAGGTTTTGTCGTTTACTGAAGTAAGATACAAATATCAAAAGTAGAAAGTAAACCAGCCCCATGACCCACTTGATAAGCTCAATAAAGATTAAATAAACAATAGTTATTCTCACCCTTAGAAGCCAGGTAAGAACGCTTTCCCGGTATGGAACGAATGTGCTTGGTGTCCCGGATCCTATTTGACCAGTTCCAACCGCCTTGCGGGAATCTGCCAGGGCTGCAATTACTTTGCCCAGAGTGAGCAGGCTCTTGTTTATGCTGACGCCCTCGCGTATCCGTTCACCATTAGAGCCCGAAACGCTGATGCGCTCGCTGCCAGCCAGATCCACTAGACTGATCTTGCTGCGCCGCGTCTGTCGCAGAGAATTGACCGTGCCCGAATCCGTGTCCGAGGAGGACAAGCCTTCGTCGCCGCTACTCAAGTTGGTCAGGTTCAGGACTATGTTGAAGATGGAATGCGAGCGGGAGCTCTTGTCGTTCATAGCCGTGGAGGCGGTGGCCCGCTGCGAGTTGCCCACGGCCAGCCAGTTGCGGAGCGCCGAGTATGAGTCCACTGAATGTGCACTTAAATCCACAACGTATGGGCCAAATATAGGGTGCTCTCGCACCTTTAGAGCCGGCCGCTGCTGCTGTACAGGCGTGGAGTCAGCGGCTGCAGTTGTGGCATGCTGAACACTCAGCAAATCGTGGATCTTCTCGTTGTAGATCTCAAAGTAGCTGACTTCGACCTCTACCTGCAGCTGCTGATGCGCCTTGACCTCATCTATCCGTCGGAACAGTTCGTGGCAGAAGCGCGGTATGATCCCGGCCTCGTCATGCGGCGGGCCGCCGTCAAGGGCCGCATCATCCAAGGCCTCTATGCCCATCATGCTGTAGGACTTGCCCGATCCCGTTTGACCGTAGGCAAAGAGACAAGCGTTGTAGCCATCGAAGGCGGTATCGATGAGCGGCCTGGCCGTGCCCTCAAAGACCTTCGCCTGACCGGCGTAGTTTTTCCGCTCCGGATCGCAAGAGTAATACACCTGGTCGTAGCTGAAGAAGTGCGTTACACCCGCCGAGGCGTCGGCACTGCAGCCCGCCTGCACGGTCAGCTCATTGCTGTCGCCGTGCACCTGAACCACGTTGGTAACCTGACCACGCGTGCACTCCAGGGCGTTCAGTGGGCGCACGCGCACCGCCACTATCATGTTGCTTTCCTCGGAGACGCTGTGGAAGGACTCGACCATGGAGTCCTTGTCCTTGGGCTTGCTGCAGCTGGACATCCCTCCCGGCGTCCTCGTTCTGCCGGGCGTATGCGAATTCCGGTACAACGATGACGGAGTGTAGCAGGCGTTAAGGGCGGTGGATTTCGGTCTAGGCTGCGGCGTCGGTGTGGTGCTGCTGAAGGCCGTATTTAGCAGCTGCTGATCCGGGCGCACATCGCCGCTTTGCCTGGGCGTCCGAGTCAGAACCTTTCTTCGCAATGCAGTAGCGTCTGACGACGGCGTCGACTTCTGGCCCCCACGTGTCTGGAACTGCTGGATGCGCTGGCGCACGGGCGTGCTCTTGTTGTTCATCTTTTTTAAAACTCCACGGTGTTTCAGGAACTTTCTGTCAATAACTTCTTGAATAGTTCGAATTTGTGCGCGGCGTCGTTTGTTGATAAATTTTTTGTTGGTAGTGATGTGCGTCGGCCGATTACTGAGTAGGGTTGCCCGATGACAGCACATGTATGATTATCAGATGTCTGGCAACTTTGTTTGCTAAAGATGAGCTAAGTACAATTTTAAAATATTTCAAATGTTAAATTAAATAATTGTAAGCATAAACACTGTTCTCAGCAATTCAAAGGGATTAGCAACGTATTACTTATCAAGCGCGTACTGTCAGTTCCAGCATGTGGCTGCTTTAAATGAAATTCCAAAGGCAGTTTTGGAGAAAGCTAAATTATTACAAAATGATACCCAATGCGATAGGATATCGATACCAACTATCTATAATATCGATAATTTGCTTTGACATCTCTAATGCATTTGTTGTGCTAATAATTTCCTCGTTCTCGCTATAAATACACGACAACCGAAAGCAGGTTTTGCATTCACTGTAAAACAGTGTTCGGCGTGCAGGTCACACTTTTAAGATAAACATTAAACAGGTGTTGGCTTTTTTAGCGAAGATAAACGCACAAACCGGATCAGAGAAATGTCTCAGCAACCTGTGGCTTTCCTCACGCGCCGCGAGACTTTCAGCGCCTGTCACCGCCTGCATAGGTAATTAAAGACAATCGATTCAATTGGCTGATTCGATTTCCGTTTATAAACTTTGTTCAATTGGCGTTAACTTCTTAATGTAATTAATTCCCCGACTCTCACCCCAGTCCCCAGTTGAGCGATGCCGAGAACTTGGAAGTCTTCGGCAAGTGCAACAATTTCCACGGCCACGGACATAACTACACAGGTGAACGAACATTTCAAATATCTAGATTGTACTTAAAGAAAATCATACTACACCATGCATTTAAACGCTTGATTAACTGCAAATAGGCATCCATATCGCTAATAACCAGGCTTCGTCGGGTATAACCAAGCCGCACAGCTCATGGAAATTTGATACTAAAAAACGCTTAACCATAACAAAACCTTGGCCGATAAGCTCGCTTATCAAACCCATGTTCAAGTTCAACGCTCAATGGTAATAAAAACCGAGAATTGATAATGAACACCGAGAGAGAGAGAGACAGAGATCAAAGTGATCACAATAACTTAAAACACCAGCACAGTATTCGAGTGAATGTAGAAATGGCCATAAAAAATCATATGTATTTATTGTAGAAGAAAAGGAAGAATAGCTTAAGGCAATATAAAGCCAGAAAATATTTAAAGACTAGTACAGTCATTAAATAGATTTTTAAACGTATTTCTTAGTCCCATTGCAAAATGCCATTGCAAATGGCCCTTCTAGCTTTTTAGTCCTGGCTTAAACCAAACAAATTTGTATTTTTTCTTTAATATACGTTTGATCAAATAGTCCTTGTGGCTAAATTTGCTAACAGCGAAATAAAAAAATTTTAAAGGGTCTCTTTTAAAACAAGCATAACATATTGTTTTACAAATATAATATTTGTTTTGCAGTTGAAATTACCGTTCGCGGTCCCATCGATCAGCGAACGGGAATGGTGGTGAACATAACCGAGCTGAAGGATGCCATTGAGACAGTGATTATGAAGCGCCTGGATCATAAGAATCTCGATAAGGATGTCGAATATTTTGCCAACACAGTAAATTTAATTTGGACCACTAACTAAAAAAAACGTATAATAATATTAATATTTTTAATTCCTTAGCCCAGTACAACTGAAAATTTGGCCGTTTATATTTGGGACAACATCCGTTTGCAACTAAGGAAACCGGAATTGCTGTATGAGGTGAAAATCCACGAGACACCAAAGAATATTATTAGCTATCGCGGTCCCTATCCGCTCAATGGAATCTACAATCCCATAAACAAGCGCATTGCTCGTGATTCCTGCACCAATATATCGTCGGATTCTGATTAATATGGGAAGACGGAAAGCGGGATAAACTATGAACGAATTTTATTGGATGAATGCTCAGCGAACACACACACACACACGTATAGAAAAAGACATTAGTTATCAAGTAAGGAAATAAAAAGTTATACGAATTACAAAGTATATATATATGTATATTGCTGCTGGTATAAAATAAAAAGTAAAGAAAGACTTGTGCTTAATAAACATAACACTCTTTATTATGACAAATCAAGATATCGTGATATTAACTCAGTACATTTTCTATCATATATAATATTTTTCTATATGTTTCTTAACATAACGTTCTATATGGCAGCTATTTAATTAGGGTTTCAATAGAGCGGTTTCTGCATTGAGTAGTAAGCTTTGGAATATCTAGGGATTGTAAACTTAATTTAGACACTCGTCCTTATTATATCCTACTTTATATCACGGTGTATTTGTCTATTTTTGTATTACAGAGAGAGCGAATCTGGTCACTAGTTCTTGCCGTGCTTGAAGTCGTTGTCCTGCATATACAAGCTGCAGTAGATGAGCCAATCTTTTGAATCTGTGGGATCAAGATCAGCAAGGTAGCGGGTTGAAATTGTATAATGTTGAGCAACATCTATTTCGATTAGTGTAGTTTTGGGTTATTTTAGTCATACTTGGGGTTAGTAATTGCCTACGTTTTCAGCGACACTATCGATGTTATTTTAACTATTATAGTATGAAAGTAAATTATTTAGTTGTTAACGGTTTTATTTTCTAACTCTCTCTCAACTTCATTCATGAACAACAATAAAAATGAATGAGTGTATTCTAATTTATTTGTGTAAATAAATCTGAAGAATTTTTGTTTAGAAAAGTGTTGTAATTATAATATTTATAATTAATTTTTTTTATATAAAAAGCAATCATTTTGCTTGCACCAACGAAATATTTAACAACATCGATGGCGCCACAATAGATTTTATCATACCTCTAAGCCCAGCCCAATAATTAGTAGGATAGCAAAGGTTACAGAGAATATTGAACACTGAAAACGTTGAACATTTTCAGGTACCAACAAGGTTAGTCAACGAAAGTGTAGGAACTATTTTCTTTTTTGTGGAAGCCTTGATATAAATTATTTCATAACATATCACAGTCTGATGGTATACGGACACACACACTTAATAATCATGTTGAAGACTTTGGACTAAATTCATAGGAAAGGCTAACCGGATCCTACACTTTGCTATGGCATAATTTGTGTTTCAGATATGTCTTTTCAGCTAGCTTGCTCAATGGAGCTGGGAAAAAATCGATTTTAACATCGATAATTTCGATACTTTTGGTTGCAGTTGATCATTGATTCGGTTTCGGATCAATTCAAACACTACATAAATCTAAGGTAAGAAAAACCTTAACGTTTGATCGACCTGCTATTGTGTACATTTCTTTTTATGAATCAATATATACTAGATCTTGACTTAGAAAATTTAAAAATGGCTTCATTGCTTATTTTTCTCACTTTTTTATATGTGAAAAGTATCTTAATATATATTGATCCCATTACTGTAGAAAAATACAAATTTTTGTTTCGTCGATTAATCGATTTTTCTTATAAAATAACGAAATAAATCGATGAACTTAGAATTGATTTTTGTCAAGCTCTATTGAACAATTGTCTATCTAAGCATTAAACAAAGCTCTACGATATTATTGTAATACGTGTACGGACTTATTCCTTCAGATACATGTTGCGACTCACGTTATTTTGCTAAATTACAATAATAATAGAATACATTACAACTACATAAAAATGTTGTGCGCTACAATTAATGTTTTGCTGTTTTACAATCTATTGTTAGTTTTGGTTTTAGTATTAAAGCATTTTCGATATTATCGCTTTGGTCTTTAGTCAATGCGGTTTAGTCTCTATCCACTCCAGTAGCAGCGCCATTAGATTGTGTTGCGCAGAGCCTTACCTGGGTTTCTTATCGATATAAACGGTATGCCAAACTCAAAGTCATTCTTTGGCCAGTACTTGAGCAGTGGCTGCCGCTGGGGCAGCTCCGATTCCACATAAAAGTATGCGAATAACACTAGCACCGTATACGCGGCGATGAATATGAATATGTGCCAAAAGCCGTGCAGGTAGGGGAAGTTAATCGCAGACCAGGCTTCGCAGAAAACCCTGTCGTTGATCCAGCAAAACACAGCCACGGCCCATACAGTCGTCGATCGGATGCCCAGGCGGTAAACCCTCTGGTCGCTCACCCTAAATGGGATTAGAGAGAAAATTATAAATTAGTTATGAAAAATTAGAATAAGCTTTTAAATTTACTTTGGGAGCAACTAAGTATTTAATTAAAATATATTATTAAGTCATACACAACCAGACTGAATTTGCCAGCCAGGTACCTCAAAATCTAAATAATATAGTGACTTAATTTGCAAACGAAATATTAAATATTTTTACAGTTGTATATGGCTATTAAAAAGTATGCGCGTTAGGCATCTTATTCATAAAATTATTTTGTATGAAGTGAAGGAGACAGTGCCAAGCATCTTTCAAATAAAATGGCATTTGGGGCACTTGAGTTAATATTGTTAGCTTATATTCTTACGTTCGCGTCATAAATAAAAATAAAAGCATTTTATCTAGCATATCTAATTAAAAAGCAAAATTTAAAGCGTACAAAATGTAATTAGTGTCCCGACTATTTGAGTGAAGCGAGAATATATTTTAGTTTGTGGCAATCATGGTTCGGACAAGTAAGGAGCTCCAAACTATTTCTTTCGTTTGCCTTTGTCTCTGGTTCAAAATCAATGTGCAGGGAGTGGATCTGGGTCAGCAGTATTATGTGAATAGTCCGGTATGCAAAATGCCCTATGTGGATCCCTTCACGAGGGATGTAATGACAAAATTTCAAAGAAACAAATTAAAACATTGCAACAAAGACAAAGATATAGTCACCAGCGTATTTGATTTCGAAAAATACCAGTATCGTCTACACATAAACGAGAATGTCGCCAGACCCCTGCTGGAAACAAAGGGAAATGCGACCCTTGAATGTGTATACCAACAGGTATCGCGAAAAAATAATGCCCAGAGGCCCGACAATGCTTATATGTAAGTAATAATATGCAAACTCATGCGAAAAGCTATAGTTTATAGCTATATGATCTATCAATATTTTAACGTTTAGATGTCGGACCAAAATAGAAGGCGAACCATTTCTCTTGAATTCTGATATTTTCGATATTGTTCGATGAACGCGATATATTTTCGATATATTTTGAAATACAGATGCTGATAGTTAAAACTTTAAATACTTTAAATTATAACTTAGTCTGTTTCAGAATAAGCCCATTGTGCAAGACCAGCTGGTGCCGCGGCACATGGAGTTCATGATCACCAAATGCTATGCCAAGGACTTCAAAAACATCAGTGAGCTGCTGCAAAAAGATGCCTTGACGTTTATTCCGGAAACATGGAGAGGCCATGAAAAGGTTAGGACCCAGCCCAGTGTTCTGATTATGGGTCTAGACTCAATCTCACGGATTAATCTTCGGCGTTCGATGCCATTGTCTTACGAGTTTGTGAGTCGCCCGGGATGGTTCGAAATGCAGGGCTACAACAAAATAGGTGACAATACATTCCCCAATTTGATGGCCGTTCTAACGGGAATGTCGGAAAAGGCAGCTGAAGAAGTGTGTGATGCCAGTAACCTGGGTTGCTTGGACATCCTGCCCTTTATCTGGAAGCGTTTCAAGAGCGCCGGCTACACGACTGCCTTTGCCGAGGACTGTAAATCAATTAACACGTTCAACTACCTGAAAGCCGGCTTTGTGAATCAGCCAACGGACTATTACCTGCGTCCCCTGCTCATTGCCATCGAAGAGCACTTTAACGTGACCAACGACTACGTGCAACCGTACTGTGTAGGTCGTCATCACAGCTTTAGTTATGTTTGGAACTTTGGTAAACAGTTTATCGATCGCTCCCTTGGCAAATCGCCGATGTTTGGATTCCTTTGGAGCAACAGCTTTACCCACGATTACTATCAGGGGGCCACGGCGTTGGACAAGCTCTTTCGAAAGTACCTCAAGTCCTTTGAAGAGGCCCATCTATTTGAAGCCTCAATTGTGATCTTGATGAGTGATCACGGCCACCGTTATAATTTGTTGAGGCGAGCTGCCTCTGGCTATTTTGAGGAGCGCATGCCCATGATGTTTATCTATATACCGCCATGGTTTCGCCGCAAATATCCTGCTATGGTGGAGAACCTTAAGAAGAACCGCAATCGCTTGACCTCCAACTACGATGTCTACATGACCCTGCAGCATTTGCTGCAGTTGAACAGCACGTCCATGGATGAGTTTCCCGACAACCTACGGGCAAAGCAATGCCCCACCTGTCAGTCGCTCTTCTTTGAGGTGCCCTTTAACCGCACCTGCCAAATGGCCGGAATAGAGGAGAAATGGTGCTGTTGCCAACCCTCGGAGACCATCAAACGGTCGCCGTATGTGAATACCATTGCTCTGGCCATGGTGGAGCGCATGAATATTCACCTAAAGAAGCACCAACTAACCGACCTCTGCCACAATTTCACTCTAAGTAAAGTCCACAAAGTGGACCGCAAAAGCATCCTAGCCACAGGACTTAAGCCCGCGGATAAAGACGAGCATGTCTACATTATTGAGTTCTCTACGTTCCCAAAGAAGCCCCGATTTGAGGCCACTGTCCGGTGGAACAATCGCTCCCATGAACTGTTGCACATGAACGTTGATGATCTGAGTAGACTGAATTCGTATGAAAATAATACCAAATGCATTGCTATAAGGAAAGCCAAAATATACTGCATTTGCAAGGATAGCGTTGAAACGACGCCAGACCACAATGACGAATAGTACCCAGACTAGTAATAGAGCTGTAATTTAAAAACCAAAGTTCAATAAACCCCGGTATTTTCCAAATGTATCAAATCTTTGTTTTAGAGTCTGGGAAATACATTTTTTTTTGTTAAAGAGCATAAGGTAGAAATTCGTATTTTATTTATTGCTACGTCTTTACAAATTAAATAAAAAAGGTAATATAATTTATACAAGTAAAATAGTTAAGATTTTATAAAAAGCTTTAAAGGAACTTCTTATTTTAATTATTTTAAAAACGAATGATTGTCCAACTTGTGTACCAATTATCAAGAACGTTGTAAAAACTTGGCCTCTTAATAAAGAAAAATTATTTATTTCGTATTTTTTAAGAAATTCACATATATTATATAATAAGCCAAAACCCCTGAAGATAAATTTAACTAGAAAATAGGGATCCCTATGAGTACAGAAAAATTGTAACGAATGACGGATAGTTATATTCATTATTGACATTTCGTAAAGCCCACAGGGATTTCCTGACACAATACAGTGCACATTAGTTTCCTACCCCAACATCTGTCGTAAACCCTTGAGTAGTGCACATTAGAATGGTGGTTTCTTGAGGCTTATCTAAATGACACACTCAAACCCTAGTGAGCCCATTGACTTGATTGATTGATACAATCCGATGCCAGAGTTCCCCAAATACACATATGTACATATTACTATCGGAGGCAAATAAATTTTAGGGTGATCTTTGACACCGTATGATAAAACTTGATTAAAGATTGCGATATGGTTAAAATAATTTCACAATATATGTAAAAGCGGCGGACAGGCGACCCACCCAACAAGTACCCTTGTTCTAAAACAAAAGCACACACAAGATAGTACTCATGATATGGATGAGTGATGATAAATACATATAAATGTGTATGATTTATAGGCTTAGTTCAGTTTGGGTCACCAAGCGGGGAAATTGTAGCTAACTCTGCTTATCGGCACCCCCTCCCTCAACAGGTCGGCTAACTTACCTCTGCAGCTCCGTGTAGAGCATTACCATGGTCGGCACGCTCATAAACATAAGAACAAAGGCATTAACAATGGGCTTCCACCATGACAGGCCCGTTGCGGCAATCGCCGACAGTAGCATGAGCCAACTGAAGGTTTTGCTGGAAACAAAGGAAACCGAAAGTCGGTGGATTTAGATAGCAAAAATTTGTTTTCTTCAGATAGGGAACTGAGTTCGCTTACCGATCATTTTTAACGAACTTGGGATAATAGCGCTTCGGATAGAACAGGGAGAAGGCCGCCATGAACACCCACAGGATGGCCAGTTCATCGAGCAGTTGGCCAATGAGACTGAGAGTGGCGTGGAAATACATGGAGCTCAGGCCGACCACGATGAGCAGCACCCAAATCACATGGATACCGGGCGTAACAAAACGCCCGTACTCCTTAAACAGCATTATCAGGACGGGCGGCAGTAGGATAAACAAGAAATTACTAAACTGTGAAATGAAAGGAAATATTTGTTACTTTAAAATTCCTTTTTCTTTAATTTTTGATGGATATAAACAAAGAGCTGGACTTATTAAAAACATTCTTCCTGAATCAGAGAACTCTCTGGCAGGGCAGGTATAATTGGTTTATTCTATTTATTTGGTTCGTGTCACCTCAACAATTGGCACTTTGTCACGTAAATTGCTAAACAAATTGAATTAACGGCAATTAATTACTTTGTGTGGCAAAACAAAACGAGAAGTGAAGCGTTTCTCACATCTAAAGGGTGTTGGATTATTATTTACATACAAATGCATGTTCTATTGGGGCAATAGATAAAGAAATGGGGCTAGGCCTGAACGTATATCTGTATCTATATATACTACAAGACCCGCTTTGATCGTATCCGCTCCTTTATTCAAGAGCGAAGTTCATTCACTCCATAACAAAGCCGAGATGCGTTTTTAACATTTCAGCAGCAACTCCAATTGTCTCGGTTGATGATTACTCATAACAACAAAAAATCCATTAAAAAGTACTCATTTTTGTTATTTTAAAGTAATTTCCCAGTATATGATTTTACCTTACCATGTTTATTTATTGTTCAAGAATTGTTCTATATATGACTTAGTTGATGATAATGCCTGCCACTTGAAACATAATACGATCGTAATAATTGAGTTAAAAATTTGAATTGATAGTGAAATTATAGTGCCTATAACCGTTGATAACCTTTGATTTTTATTTGTTTGTTCGTTGCCTATTTAAACCAGCTCTACTTAGAAAAAAAATGGGTTTTAAAATAAAAGCTGGGATTTAAACAGGTAATTTAAAAATATTTAGTTAAACCTAGAGACACTATACTTATTTTTATTATTGATAAGAAATATTACTATTAGTCACAAGAGGTCTGTTTTTTTTTTATATTTCTATAACAAAACAACTGTTACCCAAAAACACAAACTTCAAGAAATCAAAGACTGAAGATATTTTGAATTGAAAACGAGTATTGGTTGTAATGCTTCTTTTACTACTCTCCCATCTATCTATTGCTCTCTTGTGCCTCTTCATCTTCATCTTCCCTTTCAAAGCGTAGCTGTGTTTGTTTACTTTAGGTCGTGTTTGTGGCTCTCGCTCTATAGCCTGCGAAAAAAAAGGTCAAGGCCCAGCCACAGCCACTCTTTCCGTGTGCCAGTGTGTGCATGAAGAGAATTTGCAGCTGCTACGCTACAACTACAACTAGGTGACGACGACTCACTCACTCACTAACTAGAGCAAAGCAAAGCGACTTTTTCTATATATTAAAATAAATTGCACATACGCACCGTGTTCACAAACTCAGCTATATTCGATGAAATTAAGTAATTGCCCTCGCACCAATCGACGGGCGAGCTTCCGGGTCTCAGATGCTCCCAGGCCATGGCGTAAATATCCAGCAGTCCGCTGCCGCCGCCCCTTACCCCGCTCATCACCACCAGCGTTATTCTTATGGAAAACCGAACAAAGAGTTTCTAAATGGCGCGCTTCAAAACTGATTTGATTCTGGTGCCTGGTGCCTCCGTTTTTATTTCAATGCGAGCTCGAGTCTAAGGCTAAGGCACTTTTGCATTTCGCTTCTTTTTACACACTCAGCTACGATATTGTTGTTCTTGCTGCTGTGTTTGCTCTGCCTGCACTTTGCATAATAGCGCAGAATGCAGGCACACTTGCGTGTCTTTGTTAATTGGCTGCCTGCCGTCAGTAGGCCGTTTAAAACGAAGTTTCAGTTATTATGTAAGATAAAGAACAACTTCTTTTTTAACGAAACGCGAGTGCCAGAGAAAATATGCTACTGCGGAGATGCAAACGGAAGGGAGAATTTAAATAAAAATCTAGCGGGTAACGTCCGTTGCAGAGACGAGCACAACAACAATAAAGCTGATTTTGTTAAGTTGTTGTCGTCGCACAGCTGTTTAGCGATAGGTCGCATAACCAATCGAATGATTATCGATTACATATTCAGTTGATACGATAACTAATTCAAATTACTGAAATAGCTTCTACGAAGGTCTGTCGTTGTCTAAAGAAAATTGGAATTTGTTTTTATAAAACTTTGATCAAACATTTGGGTTTCTATGACTTAAGCTCTACATTTATTTGTTGATAGTTCTTGGCGTAGTGTATATCGACGACCTCAGTGATGGACAAAGATGACTTTTGTTGCTTTCTTGACTCTATCGATAGGGACATCGATCTTCTCGCAGCTCTACCCGGCACGTTGGACTCATTCCGTTGACTCGAACTTATTTTTTCGTTGTTTTCCGGATATCCGCTGTAACCAAGATGTTTCCGCAACGCAGTTCGGACCTCTATCAAAAGCCGGCCGACCACAATCCGCCACCGGCTCTGGAGCTGGCCACGAATCTGGAATATCCCAATCTTAACGTTACGGACCTCAATGCCCGCCTTGAAAATCTGTCACCGCGGCTGCATGAATGCTGGGACAGCATTTCCATAAACGAGCACCAGCACTTGGCATTGGCCACAAACCGACGCGAGGGTCACCAATGGTGGGGCTTGTTTTTTGGCTATGGGCGCGACCAGGCAAACCGCATGACTGTGGACAATGCGGACTTCAAGCTGCAATCGGAGCACACGGTTAACATTGTGCGTTACGCGGACAACAACGTGCTGCTAGTGGCTCTGGGCGATACACGCCTGCAAGCCTGGTCCACCTATTCGAAAGTCCGCAATCCAGAGTCGCCCTACTGCTTGTTTCTCATTGGCGAATCCTGGGCGCATCCCACGCCCATTAGCCAGCTGAGCGTGTTCACAAAGAATCCTCAAAAGGCCGTCTCAGCTTCAACGGATGGCACACTCAATGTAAGTTTGAAATATATTATGAATTAAATAAAATGTACAACTTCTTTTTTCTTCGAATTGTGTTTCCAGGTGTGGAATCTTTCTGGAGCTGATTTGGAGAGTTCCTATCATTCACGCTCCGCCCACACCGACAAACTGACCGGCCTGGCCACATCCTTCGCCTCGTCTGACCAATTTGTAACCTGCGATCGTGGTGGATGTGCCCGTCTTTGGGATGCCCGGGCAGCGGCACCATCTTCTATATGCCTCTATGATGACGCCACCCATTTGACGAGTTTCACGTGCGCCGCCTTTGGGGCTTCCAATTACGTGTATCTCGGTGACTATGATGGAAAAGTTCATACACTAGATATCCGTGTACCTGGAAAACTAGTTACATCTACGGAATACTTTGACAACGGGCATGTCGCGAAGCTCCTTGTTAATGGGTAAGTCAATAGGACAATTTTTAATACAACTTGGCATTACCTCGTTTTGCTTTTCTCAGCCCTCATTTGGCAGTGATGAGCAATTTGCCAGCCTCAGTAAAGGTAGCCAACTTGCAGAGGGAAGAACTAGATATTATTTACAAGCACCAGGACACCCATTCGCGACTCATGGATGCCGTTTGGACCAATGATAGCACTCTAGTCACCATTGGACATGGGCGCAAGATGGTGACGCATTCCCTACAGTAATTCTACTGCCAATTTTGGGATCCTGTGATCAGCATAATCATTTGCTTGCATTTGAAACATTTCGATAGTGTTGTGTTTCTTCTTAGTTTATACATAGGCCGCGAGCTTGAACTGACCGAATTATGACTTACGTTTATGTATTTTTTTGTAATAATGCATAGATGTATACAGTAGAATATCTTGAATGCAAATTGTTATAATTACTGTATTGACGCTATAAATACGATAATATAAATGATTATTCTCTCAAATTAAGAGTTTAAATGGATTATAGGTGGTATGTAAGAGATCTATCTATAAAATTATATCCAAAATGTAGTTTGTTAAATCTTAAGATAAATTTACCTATAAGAATCTATATATAGAATTTAATATATCCATTAATCTTAGTTTTAGATTGAGTATATATCAGGCTGAAAGCTGAATATTAGTAATGTTGAGACACATACATACTTGTGTGTTATCCAGCAAAGCACTCAAAAACTTCTCTTAAACTCGGTCCCAATTAGGTTTTTAAGTCAATAGCTTAAAAAAAAACAGACAAGACTCACACACAGAACTTAAATGCAAGTGCTTTATTTCAAAAAGCTCAGTTTGTATTCGCTGAAAAGTCAAATCAAATTTATCCGTATAACAATTTCGTTTAGTTTCTAAACAATGGTTAAGTATAGTAAGTATAAATCGGAAAGAACGTCAGATCAGATTGGATCAAAATTAATTATAAAATAGCCAAAGAGGGAAATTAAATGAAAAACTTATACTAAACAACACGTAAAAATAACAACCGCAAAATACTGGAACATCAAGCAGAATGATAAATGTAAGCGGCGGCGGCGGCAGCATTCGGAGAAAAATGTTTTCAATAATTTTTCCAGAAAATTAAAACTTTTTCGCGCCTTAACCAACCGTTGGCAAATGGAATGAAAAGAAAACTAGCGCCGTGACCGCTTGGTGGGCGGCTCAAGAAAGTTATTTTCCTCCTCGATATCCATGCTTTCGAGCTTCATTAGCTGTTTGGCTTTCTGCAGCATTGCCGCATCTCTCAGCCAGCTACACTGCAGAACGTCATCAATTGAGGGTCGCTTTGCGGGATCCACAATGAGCATTTGGTTAATCAGAAGCTTGGCGCGCTGTGAGACACCCTTCCATGCCGGATGTCTATATGCAAACTTTCCCTTTTTTATTTGTTCGGCCGCAGAAGAGCCATATTCGTCCGAAAAGGGAAGCGTGCCGCTAAGACTGAAGATAAAGATCAGCATTAAGGTTTGATTTTCAAGATAAACTTAATATGCATTTCTCCTACCAGGTGAAGAGCACCACTCCCAAGCTCCAGATGTCCACTTTTTTGGTGTAGGCCTCTCTACCTCCTGTTATTAGAACCTCCGGGGCCACATAGAGCGGAGTTCCACATAGCGTTCTCATCACAGAGTCCTTCTGGACAAACTTACTCAGCCCAAAATCGGATACCTTCAGGAGGGTCTCCTCGTCGTTGGTTTCTAGCAACACATTGTCCGGCTTGAGGTCGCGGTGGGTGATACCTAGAGAGTTAATCTCATTTTATATATGTAAAATGCTGTAGTCATAGACATTTTGCTTACCGCGATCATGAAGATACTTGACGGCATGGCACATTTGGTAAAAGTAAAGTTTTGAAGTCTCCTCGTTCAGAAGCTTCTTGCTTATGATACGATTTAGCAGATCGCCGCCGCGCATAAATTCGAGAACCATATAAACGGCATCCGGCTTGTCAACAATGTCGTGCATTCGGACCACACAAGGATGGGATAGATTCTTCATGATCTTGGCCTCATTTAGCACTCGTTCGGGGTCGCTCATATTGGTGCTGGGTCGGGAGCCGCCCGACAACATATTTTTCTTCACAATCTTCATCGCGAACTGTTGGCAGGTGCGAGTATCATATACAAGGCGCACCAATCCGTAGGCCCCGGAGCCCAGCTTGCGATTTATGTAATACGTTTTGGTTATCTCCTCAGGCAGACCAATAGATTCGTTTGGACTGAGATCCTTGAACACAAAGGCTGTAAGGCAGGTGCAACGCGTTGCATTACTTCCGTCCTTTCACGGTTTTTACCTAACCTACGTTTGCAAATCACTTACCTTTGTGGGTGGGATGTGATAGGGAAATAATGTCATCGTTTTTCAGGATCCTCATTTTGTTCATCCCTATTTTTTCATTGTTTACAAATGTCCCGTTGCGTGAGAGATCCTGAGAAATGGATAATGCGAAAAAGAGAAATTACATTTCAAATATTGCCCATTCGAATTGTCGAAATCGACAGGTTAGTGCAAATTATAGTGCTTGGAGTATGGAACCAGGATATATTTATATTTTTGTTAATTTGGAGAAAGCAAGATTACCTGAATGTAAACTGGACTGGTCAGGTCACAGTTTGCCCGCTTGATCGTAAAGTGAACTTTGGAAATGCGTGTGAGGATTTTTTCGGACAAATCGTTGAGGGTGAGGATCAAATCATTCGCCTCGCCACGGCCTGCGGAGAACTCGTCGTTGTTCAAATCTGAAAGGAGTTATATACACACAAGGAGCAATATTAATATCGTTAAAACTACGTCGGTATCGAACACATAAACACAGACAAACTTTGGTTACCAACAGAAAAAGACGAAGGCGTATAAATTATACGATATTTTGAGCTCGTACCCAGCGATTTGATCTTAATATTCTTGCCGTACAACCGGCCCCAGACGATCTTCTCCATGGGCTGACTTTCCACCAGGGTCCAAATACTGGATGCCTGGCTCTGGGTTCCCTGCGTTCCTTGAGTGTCCCGTGCCATGCTTGATTTTCCGCAATTTAAGCGCGTCTTTAACAGTTTCGTGGAAACTGCGCAAATTCGGAAGTCCAGTTATTCGGGCCACTAACACAGGCTCATAAACAGGCGCACGCTGCCGACAGTCGCAGGATTGCAAGAGCGAGACTTTGCTAGGCAACACTTCGGCTATTTAAAATGAATGTAGTGATCCCGGCCAATGTTTGCATTCAGCTTCCAAGAATTATAAACAGATTTTTGAAACTCCTCGACGTTAACAACAAAAATAACTATCACGGACACAAACGCGATCTGCGCGGCTATCTATCTAGAGCTGGTACGATTTCGATACTACTATCGATACTATTGACTGAATTTAAATAGAGCGCGAGATGGGAATTAAAATTTTTGTTGTACAAGGCTTTAGAAAATTGGATAGGCTAGTATTATCTGAACAATTTTATTTAAGTATAATGTATTAACGATATTATTAACGAGATTGCGATACTAAGTAAATTCTAGCTTTTTACTAGCCAAATCTACACTCCTGCCAAGTTTTCCAACACTGAAAAATACAATCGTTGTGTAGCCCTAAATTGCGGCGTCGTTTGAAAGAAACTGTAAACTATTACTAATACCAGCGCAAGCAATAAACAGAACGCACATAACGCAATAGGAAGGAAATCAAACAAACGCAGCAATCGCCTTTTGACCATAAAAGTCCCTGTTTCGGCCAGAGTTTGACGTCCTCGCTTTAGACGACCAAGAGCCATGACGCTGCCGCGCTCGGAGACGCCGTTGCGTCGATCCGCGGTGGGAAGCTACCGCGAGAGTATGGCCCGGGAGGTGACCGTGGTCAATGATGACGAAGCGGAGCGACAGGAGGCCAGACGACGCACACTGATTCAGCAGCAGCAGAAGCGCCAGAGCACACTGGAGTCCATCGAGGACAACGAGACCATCCGCAACTGCCTGGAAATCTACAACGGGAACAAGCTGAGCAAGGACAACGCCTGGAGCCTGACGCTCATCGACTCGTTGGCCAATCTGCTGGATCATCATCACAAGCGGATGAGCAACTTCAAGGTTTGTGGGCTTAATAACTGGGCTGAACGTAAGTTTAACCATCTCGTTTCTCCCTAAGATGGCCGGCTCCTCGCTAGAGGCCTCTTCAAAAGTCTACGGGCTGCGCGTGGACTCCATCTACATGGATGCTATGCGGATTTCGGCCGGCTTGAGTGCCCGCACGCTCACGGATAAGCAATTGGAGGATGCCGAGGATAATGAAGGTCCGGAATCTGGGCAAGCGGCTGGCGGTGAAGGTGAGGAAGCTGGGAGGGCCCAAAAGGAGGCGGCTCCCAAGCCGAAGAAACAAAAGAAGAACGTGTCCACGGTGACCAAGAACAAGGATACGCTGAACGCTCGATTGGACACGGCGCCACTGCAGGATCCGGTGTTTGGCAAGCTGAACTCCACCGTTGGGTCCATTAACGCTTCAAACCGCCTGATGCACAACATCCTGCCCAGCTTGGATTCGGAGCTAAGGTTGCGCACCACCTATATGTTCTGGGATGGCGAAGAAGAACCAACCGAGGAGGTCAAGGACCACAGCACAGCAAATGTGAATGAGGAAGCAGAGCAGTGGCCAAGTGAGTCGCTGATGAGCGCGGATTGGGTGCAAGATCTATTGCCCGATGTTGATGACTTGGTTCTGCGACCCCTCCACACGGGCTATATCATCTCCAGTGATCCTAATCCGCGGGGGCCTACAGAGAAACCAACAGATCCCGTAGTGGGCGATGACGATGACCGCGACTTGGGTCTTGATGGCTTCGACCATCTGGGCCCCCATCCCAATGAGCTTTCCATGGCATTCGACATCAATGGTGAGTGTGAACCCATGCCGGACTTGGACGGGCAACCACCATTGGTTCTTGAGGTGGACTGCAATGAGCTGGATGAGCTCACCACGGAAGAGCAAGTGGTGATCAACAATTGCCGCCGTTTGCGTAAGCCGGCAGAGTTTATCGAGGATCTCCGGCCGGTTGATGGCTCCTCCAAGCTGGAGTATTCATATCGGCCGATGGCCGAGCAGATCTCCCAGTTCTGGGCAGGACCCTCTCACTGGAAGTTCAAACGCACGCGGCAGCGTAGCACTCTTTTCCAGACTAATGCCCAGGTGGACTCACAGTCAGACCCGGTTAGCCAGCGGCCGAAAAAGTCGTCTCACTGGGCAGCGAAGCGGAAGGCCAAAGCTGTACCCTATGGAAAGTTTACAGTGAACTTATTTCAGACTCTGGATGCGACTGTAAAGCTGCGCAAGGTAAATTTCCAAAAGAAGTGGGACGCCCGGAAGTTGGTGCTACCCACAAAGTTCAATATTGATCCGGACTACTTCTTCAAATATGACTCGGCGCCGAGTATTAAGTTGTCTCGGCATTGTGGCAAACCGGATTCTGACGAGGGCGAGGATCTGGGCATGGATATGGATGATGCGGGCCCGCACCATAGCGATGGGGATAACGATCTCGATCTATTCGGCAACGAGCACTTCACCGCGGCAGTTCCCGCTAATGTTAGCGTTATGCCGGCAATGGGAGACGAGGCCTGTCTTGGCGAAGGATTGATGGATGTGGATCCTAGTCAGCTTAATGCTAGCATAAGGGAAGCTTGCAATAACACAGTGTTTGAGATTGGCACAGAATTTGAGGGGGCGCCGACGCAGGTAAGGTTTCACATACTTAATTTATCATTAAAATTCTGTTCAAATCATGATGACTCTTTTTTTTCAGGTCACCAAAGTTATTGTTCCATTTGCAAAGCGAGCCAAGGTTATAGATATGAAAAATCTAAAAAAGAGCTGCAATTCGCTGATTCAGAAACAACTTCTAAACGCTGTGGCCGAAGAGACGATACCCTCGCATCCAGTGCCGAAGAACGAGAACTACTCCAAGGGTATGGCTAGTTTCAATGAGGTCTACTGCAAGCTGCCCAACCTGCTGACCACCAAAATGGCCGATTCGCTGTCCACGTCGGTTGCCTTTTATGCGGTTCTGCATTTGGCCAACGACATGAAGCTGCGTCTTATTCCACAGAAGAACTTGGAGGACTTTCAAATACGACAAGTCTTGGACTAATTTATGTATATACCTAAGTTTACATGTTTAGTTTTATTTGCCTTTGTCAACGTCGAGCTCCCAGTGTGGCGGCTATTTTAAAATCTCTTAAATGTTTATTCTAAACTCACTAACCCGTACCAGTATTCCCAAAACAACCCCCCTCCCCAAAGTCGAATCCTGCTTTCATTCTACTGTTTGTAATGAAAATTAAATACTAAACCTAAAATGATATTCTAACTTTTTGTAATATGGTTTTTGCTTTATTCTTCCCTTGTAGGGAAGTTTGCAACACAGTGAAGGAGGCTTTTCCGACTATAGAGTATAGCACTTTAACTATTCTTGATCAGTATCAACAGCCGAGTCGATCTAGCCATGTCCGCGTCTGTCCGTTTCTATGCAAACTTGTCCCTCAGTCTTGAAGCTATCTGAATGAAACTTAGCAGATAGTCTTCTTAGTGAATGTTTAACATTAAATATAGTATGAAAACCCAATTTTTTGGTATACATAAATGTTTTACATAATTCCTGTCACTTTTTTATATTTTATCAAATTTGATTAATTTGTAATGATCCAATTGTGAGCTGCAAGCGTATAAAAATTTCGTGTTAAATGATTTTTTTAAAACAGTGTTAGCTAGGGAGGCCATAAAATAGCCTATACTGATGCGATATATAAATTTAACGCTACGACGTCCAAACAATCGCAATTGCAGAGGTAGACAAAGAAATAAAATTAAATTTTTAGGAAATTTTGTAAACTTAAAAAACCGATATTTCAAAGTCCACAATATGTCTAAATAGTTACATACACTTAAATTTTTATAGGGAAGACTTTCTTTCGATTTCGATTTCACTGCCTTATTTGAAGCTTGAATTAAAACAAACAAAAACTAAACAAGAAAAAAGTTAAATTCATATGTCAACTGAACATAATTTGTACTTTCAAGAAAACATGATGTCAACCGGTTTTCATTTTCTTTTTTAACAGTTTTGACAGGTGTTCGTTAATGGTGTAAATTATAAATAAAGATGGAACTTACAAATTAAAAGCACTTCGATTGATATAAGCGAATACATTCCCTATTTTTCTTAAACTTAAACTTAAATTGCTTCATTATGAAAGTATGTTTAAATGTTCAGTGAAAATTCTCCGGTTTATACATATGTACATAAGGTTTGTCTAAGGCGCGAGTAAATTAAAACTTTCACATTAGTTTTAACTGTGGAAGTTGCGCTCGCGGCCCAGACTGAAACAGAAGCGTTTGTTAACATTGTTTGCAATGGCTGTTGCTCTTTCATTTGCATACTCGTACCAGAAGACACACTGGGAAAGTGTCCAATTCTTATACGTACATATATATATGCATAGTGATAAATGGTAATATAATTGTTGAAAAAGTTAAACTAAAAATGCAAATATATGTTAATATCGTATGACTTTGCGGTCTTCAAACGTAGAAACCACATACTTTGACATTTTGACGCACTCGATCTTCCTAAGACCATTTCCGTAACCCGAATTTAACAAAATGTATTTTTAATAAGTAATTTATGTGCAAAAAAGTTCTTAGTGTAAAGTGGGGTAAATGAGCGAGAAATTCGGAAGACGATTTGTTGCCGTTTTTACTCGCAAATGGTTTCTGTTTCTGCCTGAAGAGGGTTTCCTCAGCTTTCTCCATGTGGTACGGCACATTTGTGCTTGTTCAAAAAGTTCGGTGTTTACAGAGCGCTTTTAGGCGCAGCTTGCCCGAGCGTGTATGTGTGTGTAATTGCATATTATTTGCATAAATATTTACCAAGTACTAAGTAATGTTTGGCCTCATACTGATTACTTTCGTTACACTTGTACATATGTGAATAGAAAGACAAAAAATCGAACACAGACTTAAACTATTACAGAGCGTCATATTTTATTACACATGCGTAGGGAATTTTAATGAAGACAAATGCAAAAAATCTTAAGAATAAGTTGATATAAATATCAGGATTGGTTTGAATGACTGTTTGACTCCTAAGTTTGAAACTAAAAGTCAGAAAAGGGAAAAATCAACAAAGATGGAAAAGTTCGTCGCCCAGTTTCTTTCTGCATTGTTTTTGTTCGATTTAAAATTTTTCCATAAACTTATGTTGTTATTTATAAACACACCATTACTTTTTATACTAAATTAAGGTAACCAGCCAAAAATTGTATTATCCTAAAGTGCATTTTCGTGTTGAATCCTCAATGTTGCATGCAATTAATCGAGAATAATGAGCTTCATGTGGGGAGCACAACAATTTCAGTCAACACACATTTCCCTACATTAGGAGTTAAAAAGTTAATTATCAAAACAAACAACAACAAACGGGTTGCAGGATGTGGTACTAAAGTTAATGGCTGTCATCGCAGTCGAAACAGGGCCAAAACAGGTAGGGAAGGCAAAAATGTCCTTGCCTCGCCCTGCTGATTGTTTGCCCTTGCTCGGGATAACTCCCGTGCCCATTCCATCCCATTCCAGGTGCCATACTCATCGCTGTTTTTGTATCTTGTTTGGTCTCGGTTTAATTTTCTGACATTTGTTGCTTAATCCCATTACGTACAACAGCTTGCCGGCGCCGTGGGAGTTTAAGTTTGATAATTGTTGGCACTTTTAGTGAGTAGGTGAGCTGTGAGGGGAAAAACATGTAGGAAAGCGGTAACTGGCAATGCAACCTATATCCCCAGAGATTAAAAAAGTTTTTGAATAAAAATATTACCTTAACTGTGTCGGCTTCATTGCAAATAATAATAGAGGTAAAAGTAACACAATTAAGTAAATTAAATCATAAAACTAGAAAACTAGTACAAACCGCCATAGTTTTTAAACCGCTTTCCATTTTACAAGACTTTCGAGAGAAGAAAGAGAGGTGTGGTTTGACTCCATCTGAGTTATTTAATTGTTGCATAGATCGAGTAAAATGTTTGCTTTTTAATATTCCTGTTCTTTTATTTACATTCATGATATTACATTCATTAAAAGGTATATACGCGTACATAATGATATACACCTAGAAAACAGCTTTGACAGTTTTTACTCGAAAGTTGCGCTCAGCGGGATATGGGTCTTTTGAAGAACAGCGCCTTATGTCGTGTGAAGTATGGATCGGTAAACAAAAATTTCAATGATGGTGTAAATTAAATATACAAAAGTTCTCTAACAATATTCAGCATAATGCTTGTTTTGGTTTGACTTCTTCAGTTATTAAAATACATCAATAAAATTGTAATAGACAATGTTCATCGTATTTGTATATATATAGTCGTATAATATATATAAGAGTTGATATACATATATAATTTGTAGCACACATAGTATAACAAGTGTTACAGTAATACAGCTTCCGGGGGCTTCAACATGTTTTTCAAACACTTCCATCATAACATTAAATCGAAGTTTGCTTAAAAGTTTAGAAATCAAAATTTAATATTTCTTTAGAATAATATTTCTATAGGTTTCTAGCGTTTTAAACAGATTTTCGCTATGTTCAAAATGTTTAATATATATTTTTATATACATAATGGCTAAAAGTTTCGGGTAATTGAATATGTAGAAGTTTCTATAATTGAGCACGTTAGGATCGGATGACTTCCAAATTGTTTGTATTCCAGGAAACATATTCTTAAACGGGGGGATAGAGAATTCTTTAAACTGTATAATCGATTCAAACTCACTTACAGATTGAAAACAGATACATCTAGCAAATAATTCACAGACTCTTAGTCTATATAACGGGCTTACCTTGTCTACCTGCGCATTGTTAAAGTTTACAGACAGGTGAGTATGTCAGCTTTGGTTTTCATATGTGCCTAGTTGCCTCAAAACCAAAATTTGCACAGTTGTGGTTAATCGTATGCGTGTATATATAAGATATAAGTTTATATGTATTTATTCCTCAGCCCATGCCTCCCTGCGTACCTCAAAATGCTTTCAAAAACTGTTTTTAACTTGGGTTCAAAGGTTTTCCGTATCATATTTGGCATGGGACATTGACCGTGTAGCTTGCTTCCGATTCCCTTCATTTGTTGGCATTTCTCTGGAGTTGCCCTGGCCATCATTCAATTAAATTTAGTCCTGGGTCTTGGGAGTCACCGATGAAGGTTCCTCTGCAGTTTTCTTCTGATCGGCTGGAGCTTTACCAGTGCTCCGTCCCCACCGCAAGCGCATCGGTTTTCTGGCCTCTCGCTGGAACTCAGAAGTGTCTTCCTCCAGATCCCCCTCGTTATCCTCATCGTTGGCATATCTGACCACATGTCCAGGGGCTTCGTACTGCTGCTGCTGCATGGACAAAAGCATGCGGCGCATCCTTTCCGAGTTCAACAGGGAATTGTACAATTGGGAGCGTTCCATCTGGGGAAAATAACGATTAAGCTAATTGATTAATTTAATTCTATTCAATTTTGGCTTCTCACCTGGTCGTTGTCTTCATTGGCTGCCTCGAATTGAGGAACGCTGCGGCCCCAGCGGAGACGCTGTGGCTTGCGCACCACGCGCTCAAAAGCACTGTCATAGTCTTCGGCCAGATCCAGATCCCCTTCAGAGCCCAAAGCCTGCTGTTGGCTGTTAAGGGTGAGTTCCCGCTCCAACAGATCATCGTAAGCGGTCCGACGCATTTGTGGCAAACTGGGGTCCCGCCTGCCAAACCGCAGGCGCAGAGAAGGAGACCGAATGGGCTTCTGGTTGACATCGCCGAACCAGCGTTTTTCCACTATGTTGTTCAGCATTTCAGGATCGCTGCGTCCAAAGCGGAGGCGCAGTGAGGGAGAGCGCTGGGCCTTCCGCTCCACCTGGTGGTTGGGGAAGACGACGGGTCCGGCGTACTCGCGCTGCAGCAGATTGTCATAAAGAGTGCTCAGTGGAGTGCCTGCAAAGAAGTCTTTATGGGTTAGTTGTCACCCTGATGCTGCCCGCAGGTGGGTGGTCACCTTGAGCTGGGGGCGTCTCGGCCTGGGTGGGATGGTACATCAGGAGGGTCGCCATGCAGATGACTACTAAGGCGCAGCCTTGACTTAGTCGGGGCTTCAAATAAAACATTTTCTCTTCTTTTCCTTTGCCCTTTGCTTTGATGAGAAACTGTAAATAAAAGGAAAATCAATAACGTATTAGGAATAGTAAAATATATTGTAAGAAAAATTGGTATTTGGAAAATGACGTATAAACAACTTCAATAGCTAAAATTACAAACCCACTCCTTGGGTCTCTTAGGAGGTATGTACATATCGAAATATCCATATTTTCAGTCATCACTAGTTCTGGTGTGGATATTGGGAAATATATTTTGTCCACTACAGAGCATTTTCTGAAAGAAAATTATTCATGACTGCACCTGAATGGGGTCGCATATTCGAACTCTTTTAATGCATTTTTTCTTCCATATTTTTGCAAATTGTTAAAGCTATCGAAAGGTTAGAGAGCAAAATACCGAACAGCTGCGCCACCGCCACCATTATTTGCAACCGTTTTTATAACATTTTATATATTTCACAAAATGATGTCATGGGCTAATGGCTTGCCTAATGGCCGATGGCAAAGGATTTCCCATTATTATTAAAAATTAAATTGTCGGGGCATCAGGTAATCAATAGAAACGCAATTAGTATGTCTCCCCAACATAGACGTGGACTAGACAATGGAGTCCGTGGGGTTATAACACACTCATGCATTGCATATCACGTGAGGGTGCTCATTGGAATTCATTTCGCAAGTCATATGTTCATTTTACGACAAGGAGAATAAGGCGAGTAAAATGGCAATTGAATTATTTATAAGAACGAACACAAGGGCGGGTGAAAAAAATAAGACTGGAGGATAATACAGGAAAAGGGAAGAGCGGGCATAGATGAACTAGCCGGATGGTGATGGATTGCTTACCTTCGGGGCGGTGCACCGAAGGCAAAGTGAGGAACCCTCCAAGTGGAGTTCTTATGACAAGTAGGGCCTGAACAATGGCCAGAAATGAGAACAGTATATTATGCAGAGCAGTCTACGGCAGAGGCAGACACTTACCCCCAAAAGGGGTTGAAATTTCAACTTTTGTTTTGCATTCTTCCTGCCGCTGCAAGCGGAAGTTGAAAGTTAAGCCTTTGCAACAGCATCGGCTTCATCCTTGGGGCGTTAAGTGCTGGCGAAATATTTTGTTAGGATCTGGCTGGGTGGCGATGCAACTCGCTGTATACGTGATAGCCTGCGTATACGTGATGTCAGCAAGCGGAGCCGGAAATTGAATTGCAGTTAAGGCAGGGACACGTTCCACGAAATGATGCCGCCATGAGGAGTAATACCAAAGCCTTCGAAGTCAATTATTTTAGGTCTTCAATTAACAATTTTAAATAAATATTTGAGACTTCAGTGAGGTGGGCTTAAATTCTTAAAACAAACTATTATTTTTGCTTTACAGTACTTTGTAAAGAATTTGTAACTTTGTTTATTTCATATACAAATATTTCCTGCCAAAAGGAAGTAGGTATATTCAGTGTGATTTATTTTTTGCTAGACACTGGATTTAAGCTTTCTGTCTTGCTAAGTGCGACTTTAAAACTAATAATATTTTAAAAATGTTTTTTGCCAAATAGTTGAATCTTTATGGCGTAAATACCGAAGCCATCGTTTTATGATTTACCATTTATTCAGCTCTCATCTATCCATCTTTCCTGATGTCTGCCCAGACCTTAATCGAATTGACTTTCGCTTTCTTCTTTTTTCCTGTCGCTCGTTTTGGTCAATGATATCTCGGAAATGTCGGTCCAGAGTGATTTGCAGGCGGAAGCGGTGGCCAATTGCCGGGCGGAGTCCAGTCCGGGCCCAAGCACTCAATATGGAAATTTGGTATCAGCCTCTGGCTGTGTGTGTCTGCAAGTGGGTGTTTGAGCGATGAAATGTGCCCCTGGACTGCGCGACATTTGGGACGTTTGTCAAAATTGAAAGTGATTTATCATCGTTCTCCGACGGCTCCTTCTCGTTGTTGGCTTTTGACGAATGACGAATGAGTTGTGCGATATTTCCCAGATAATGCTGCTATTTATGTACGAATGTGCGTTTGTCTGAGTCTACTGAAGGCAGATCGCACTTAACTAGGCTTTAAAAAACAATGTGTCAAGCTATAATTTTTACGTGACGCCGCGAATATTCTCAGAGGGTGTTGGGCAAAATTCTTGATTGACACATAATAAGCAATCCCATTAACACGGTGTTGAGCATCGAGTTGCCCGATAAAAGCCTCATCGAGCGATTCTTTTGAGGGCACTATGCAACAAGCAAAAAGATTTTACTATGAGGAAAATTATAATTCTGACATCGTTGGTTTATCTTAAGTAATTCGACAGTTTTAAATTTGGTGATTTAACAACAAAAAATAAATCAGGTTAAATCTTAAGAAAGAAAGTTTCGAAGTTTATAAATAATAAATGAATCCAGAAATGGGTTATCAAAAAATATTGATAGATCGTAAATGTGCCGATATTGTAAGCGGAGTTCTATGTTATATAAAAATATTTCAAACAATAATGTATGTCCTATTATGCGAAATTGAGATTAATAATTATAATGTAAAATTTTTGCATTTTTTCAAGAGTATTATTAACATCGACATCTAACGTTATATACATTATTTTCTTAATTTTCTTCGATATTTTGCTTATAAAAAATCATATAAAAAAATTATTAATATTTCAATTTAAAATATAAAAATATTATTCGCTTTTTTTTGTTGCCTAGTGTGGTTCATCGCCAGACCGCTTCTGAAGCGATGCGTGAAAAACACATTGACGACGTTTAAATAGCCTTTAGGGCATAGCCCAACTAATACATTTAACGCCCCCAAACTCGCAGACACACTGCCACACAAACCAATTTACACACACTCCCAGACACACGCACACACACACACAACAGGTTGTTTTTGTGCCCATGTCGAGACTTTGATGAGGCTCTTTTTCACTCTTATTTGTGTGACACACAAATTTTATTCGCCTTTTATTTAACAATTTTTATTTCGTTGTGCGAAAAAGGTCATCTATGGTTGGTCAGTATGTCCCTTCTCCCCTGTCCCTTTGCCCTTCTCGGTAGAGCCCAAAAAGGTTACTCAGTCGGGGCTATCTAGCTGGCTTTATGGGACTCCAGCTCCCGGCAGGGGCATTAAAACGTTTTGACAAACACATTAGATGCCTTGGTCCTGGCCTCGGCCGTGGTCTGGCTGGTCTCCAGCTCCTGCGACCCTTTTTCCCAGGCCCTGGTTGGATGTAATCTTTTGTGTTTTATCAACATATTTGATGAGACTTTGCTGTTGTTACCGCCCTGACATTTTGTGGGTTTTGTGCTGCCTACTTTGTGGCTTTTGGGCGTTAATCATACGTCCCGTTGGTAGCCGTTTTTCTAGGTTTTCTTTTGTTTATGTCATGTGGTTAGTTTTTGGCGGGCCAAATGTTTGTAACTAAATTAAATTGGACAACGATAGGAAAAATACTTTATGCGCTGGCTTTCGCAAGTGGCTACATAGAATTATGTTTAAAATTATATGACTAAACTTCAGTTACTGATTTATTTAAATATTTTAGAAATATACTAGCTGTTCTAAATTTATTTATTTGGTTATATTTCAAGCTGTTGGTAGAATTGAAACGCAACGTGTGTCATAAAAATTCGAAGCACCTCCCAAAAGCAAAGCAAAAACTTCAACATTTTAAAAAGAAAAATATTATTGCGCACTTTTTAAACGGATTTTAAGTGCCATATTCATTTCAGGGGTGTACGATTTCAATTACATTTGTTCGATAAAATAAGCAAACTGACCACTAATGAAAGCGCTATATTTATTTTTGGGTAAGGCTTATTTTAATTTTAGAATTGATAACAAATTAAAGTTGGAAATGTCCTTCTGTAAATGATTTTCACATTTTTTTTATTTACAAATATAAATATATAATAAGGACAAATGGTTAAGGTACAAAACTGGCTTACAACAAAAGGAATGCCAAATGAAGCTATTTTTATATGAATAATAAGCTGTATAGGTCATCTTTGATATAAAATAAAAATATAAATAGACTAGTATTAAAAAAGTAAGCTTTGAGAATTTACATTCCTCTGACATTAAGCACTTCTCGGTAACGAATAAACAAATACTGTAACTGACCAGTCTCCCCATGTGAACCAGAATTTGTGTACGCTGAACCCAATTAAACTGAATACTGGTGCAGCTGACGCCTTTGGATATGCCTCGCAGGAATTCACTTCCCACGTCTATGGTTTGTTTTTCCTATTTTATGTGCACGACACCGGCTTGTACTGTATTCGCAGAATGGTCACAGAATCGAACCAGCAACCCACCAAAGCGACAAAGTCATGTTGATTAAATTTTTTTTGCGCTCTTTGATTTGCCACTTTGCAAGTAGCGCATTCATTCTTTGGTGGGCGGACTGGCGAGGACCAAAACTTGTATGATGAGGAGCAAAAGTTGAGATAAACTTAGGGGCGTCCTCTAGAGCAAACAGTTTGCACCGGCATTATCGCATTTTGTCATGAGTATTAACTTGTGTATTTGTTTGGTGTCTGTGTTCGAAATCATGAATTTGCTTGACTCATGTTTGCCTTTGGCATATGAGAGTGAACTTTTTCCATAAAAAACAAATAGGGTTCCTATATTTAGTATCTAGCAAAAATTCAGACACTTATTTAGTGTTCTGTTGTTAAGAAACGGATAAATTTTGTGTAGTTTTGTAAGTAAACATAAATGGTTTAAGAGTTCTTAAACTAAACTACAATAGCCACATGTACGAGATAATGAGGCGTATTAATGTTTCCCCTTCAAATTTCAAAGCATCTTGACTCTAGACTTCTCACCGGATGTTGGCAACTTGACCGAACTTCTCTAGACACTTATCCACACAGCTGCGGGCCATGCGGCCTTGGCGACAACACTGCGGCTACGTGATGCCGGAAGCAGGAAGGAAATGTAATTTTCGGTTGGTTGTTTAGCATGGAAATGGTTGTAGCCGATTGTTGTCTTGGCTTCCTTTGTTTATGTTTTTGCACTTGGCCCAAATCGTTTTTCGTTACTCCTGGTGGTGGCCTCTCGTTTACCTAGCAGTTTTTCAATTGCCTTTTATGTCACCAGACATGACTTTAAAATGTACATCAGAAAAAAAATACGTCACGGGGCTTTAAGAAATTTGCACAGATTTTACATTGATTGATTGGCTGCCGTCTGCCTATCCCAAGGAGGTTAGAGAATTTGGGCCAGGACCCCGGGTATTACAAAGGAATGCGAACAAGGCCAGCAGGGTGACAAAAAAATGCACAAAGAGTGGCTCCCGCCGGAGTTAGACTTTGGTGTTGGAAGTTCATATTATTGTTGTCAAAAAAAGAGGGTCGGTGGATTAATTCCACAATTCGGGTGATTCTGGGTCAGGGCAGCAGCATCAACAGCAATTTTTGTGGTACTCGAATCAAATAAAGTAGTTTAGTCTGAGTATCGAAGAGAAGTTACCTATTTAAACTGCATATAATACAAAAAAAAATATATATATATATATAAATATATATTAATAGTATTAGTTTCTTTTAGGACAAACTGCTTACATTCAAACTTTGAATAAATAAAAAGTTACCTATCAATAAAAAAAGATGTAAATAAATAAATAAATTTTTGAATAAAATATTTAATTAGGAAAACTATATATAGATTTTTTTCTTACTTCAAAACACACAAACATTTTTATTTGTTTTGTCAATCAAAATGATGAAATTCTAATTCCCATGACACCTTTTTCGGCAAACTCGTTCGGCTAAAAGCAAAAAAACGTCTGTAAAAGCCATCGGTCCTTTGTTGACCTGTTTATTTGAAATCATTTACATAAGCAGCTTTATCAGCTTTTAGTGCGAACCCTAAAAAGGGTCTTCTGACAAATTTGGCAGCATTTATACTTCATGCGTTTATCTTGTAGGTCTTCTACTGATTTAATATGTTTTGCATAATCTCGGAGGCAATCGCAGCCCGCCACGTGTCAAGTAAGGCTTTAAGCAGTGCTGTCTAAAGTCAGAAGGTGAGCAGGGACCTTTGGCCAAAAATTAATAGCCGTGACCGATGCTAAAGTCGACAGACCACATGGGTCATCAATTTCTTCATGTGGGGTGGTCTAAAAAAAAAACAAGAGAAACCTCAAATTACAAATAACAACAAATAAGCACTTAAGCTCAAATATAAAGTCGGCAGCGAAAGAACAAACCCGAAACGAAGCAAAAGCAACTTAAACTCAAGCCAACCCAAATCCAATATAAATTCATCAATATCCACTTCAAAATGTCTGCCCTGAGAGGCCGAAATATATGACCACGGAGCCAGGCAGGCTTCGAACAATATATTAAGCGTATATATAGATTCATTTTTCGCCTGTTTCCCGTCATGGAATGTCTAAGATTACACAGCAATTGATGTCTTTTTTGGGGCCGCTGTCTAATAACCGTTTTTTTTTCTTGGTTTGGCCGGAAAATGTTTTAAAGCTTTAAAAAAGAAATCAAGGCTGCCATATACGCTTGTGGGCGGGTAGATAATATCAGCTTAACTCTGTGTTATGGGACTTCCGTCCCTTTTCCGTTTCTTTTTTGTCATTATCTAAGCGTAAAAATTGTGAACTTATTGCCACCCAATCCCCTAAATCTTTTAGTTGATATCCCATGCAGACTCCAACTTTTTGGCAGTCAGCATAAGTTGCTGGAAAATATGCTTTGATTTGAGAACAGGTTCTAGTGAGGGTTCCAGATTGGTTATTTATAATACACACGGAGTTTGTATAGATTTGTACAATGTTGAGCGAGATAATTCGATTTAATATTATTTTTGTATATTAAATACTTTTGGAAGGCATTGGAAAGTACATAAATAAGAGTTTCTTTTTGCATTTGCCTATGAAAGATTTCCAAAAATGGTTAAACAATTTAGCTATGAATTATTAGAGGGGCTTAAAAGTTATACAAATTTACTAAGCCATTTTTGAGTAATTAAAACATTTATCTAATCCAAAGTTGTATCGTATGTTTTTTCACTTGATAATTCAATAAACAATGTTAGCTTGCTTTCTTTGCTGACCATCCATCATAATCAGAATTAAATTCCTGTTAAATCTAAGTTCCTACTTGCTGCCATAGGTTGGTCATTTGCCTAGCCTCAACAAAGTGCAGCCAAAGCGCCAATAATGGCAATGAGACCCGGCTTCCCAAGGACGAACTTAGCTGGGGGTGTCGGGCTGCGTTGCCAAGGCTAGCTCAGTTAGCCTTGCTCAAGGACTCGGAGAATATTGACAGATGATGGTCATAATGGCAGTGATGGCTTTATGTAAACATGGCATTTGCTATATGTCTGTGTGTGTATTACTATTATGTAAAACTTTCTTTAAGAACAGGAAAAGAGGGATCGTCTATAAACTAAAGTTAAGAGTTTAATAGCAATTAAGAAATGAAGAAAAAAGGCTGCTTAGGAACCGTGTAAAGCATAGAACATATTTTAGTTTCAATATTTAAGTTTAGTCTGGCCAGCTTTTTAAGGTTTATAAATTGCTAAAATATGTAAAGCAGCTATGGTTTTTCCCAAAACCCTCCAATAATTAAATGAAGAATGAGTTCGCGAATGTAATTTGTTGCACCTGCACGTATCTACCATCAGAACATTATTCCTGCTGCAAAGTTGCCATAAAATATGGTCATAAATCGCCGTTGACAACTTATTGAAAAGCGTAGATAAAACAGCATCCAGCTGCCCTCTTCCCCCTTTGTTTTTGTGTGGCGCCTCTGTTGTTTGTTCATTTGGCATTAACATAATGTCTGGGCACGTGCTCCGCTCCCAGTATAAAATGTTAAATGTTGCCTAACAATGGACAGCAGGCAGGAGGCTGAAGGCTTTCCCGGAAAAACTGCTCGCTCTTCTGTGGTGGCAAGCGTGAAATTGAAATTTATGCTCTAATTACAAATGAATGCGCAAGCAGTAGGCTTTCATTATTGTGTAAGCGGCTTGCGACGCTAATGCGAGACTCAAGTCAAGTGTTTTTCTGTATTATTTTAAGCAGCAGCTTAGTGGCTTGAATTTTCAGGCTTAGCTAATGAGAGTTAGGCTTTTATACATTTTGGGCACTTTTCGCAAGGAAAGGGAAGGGGACGCAGACTTGTTTGCAGACAGACATTTTACTTTTCGGTAAAATGATTTTCTTAATAAAATAAAATATTTCTTAGTGAACGATTTCATCTTCTTGTTATAAGGCAACATTTATGCAGGTCAAGGACACTCATAGGACGAGAGCATAAATATTTCTCTTCTGCTCACAAAACTGTTTTCCATTTGACCAGCGATTGAAGGAAACAATGACAGAATCCGTCCTTTTGAAGTCAACGGTGGTGTTCTTGCAGCATCAGACTTGTCTATGTCCAAATTCGCTGTTTCAATTCCAATTCCATGTGAAACTCCAAATCACTTTGTCGGAGCAGCTTAATGCCGGTGGTACCTTCCTTCCTGCTTTTTGTCCCGGCTCGCCTTTGACCTTTTTTCCTTCGTTTTACGGCTGGACAAAAACTTGAAATTGAACTGAGAGGAGGAAAGGACAAGTGGGCGTGCCGTTGTAATTACACACGCAATCAAATGGACAAAATCCCTGTGACAGTTTGTGAAAAGTTGCTTTTATTTCTTTCCTGCTGACTGACAGTCCAGAACATCCTTGGAAAACTGGTGCCACCTACTCTTGCGACAAGCAAAGACCACTGTTATTTGGTAGTTTGTTTGGCTTTGCATACTCTCGGGCGCCACCTAGGGCGGGGGTTCCCCACATAATTGAAAGCCCATTAACATCGTTGGCACGCTGAAGCGTGAAACAAGCGACAGTTTGTGTTAATTAATTAAATAACTCTCCAGTGAAGACCCCGGCGAAGGACCCGGTGAGTGCTGGAAAACGATAAGGCAAATTATGGTGGGGGTAAAATATTCAAGGATGAACCCCGAGTAGTGGAAAATCGTTGTCAAAAATATAATCAATGAGCCATTGTTTTTACAAAGAAACTTGATTACTTGTTTAAAGATTTTAGGTTATAGGGGCTAAGATCATCATTTTCATGTTCGGTTTTTTAAAAGATTAGTTATTTATTTAAAGAATTACTTTTGTAAATTTATTTAAACATAAAAAGAAGATACAACTATCCCTAGGTATTTAAAAGAAAACTCCAAACATTAATAAAAAAAAGTTATAGCAAAGGTAAACTACATTTTTTTCTAGTGTTACAACATTTTGTATTCGACTTCTACTTGCGCAAAAAATGTATTAGATTTATTTTCATTGAATAATGGCTAAACTTGTTCAACAATTTGAACAGTTTGGTTCTGTTTCTGCTGTTGAGTCAACCCCAAAAATATGCAAAAGTATTTGCAAACAAAATTAAGTGTCGCCAACAATTTGCATGGGCAACAAACAATAAAACGGCAGCAAATCAAAACTTTTTTTATCATAGCGTCAGGGAGTTCAAGAGCAAGCAAAACTTTTGGGGGAGACAGTGAACGTGCTGGTCAGCAAATTAAAATTGAAGAACGAGATTTTCTCGACGCGCAAAGCACACATATTGTTATGTATATTTATAGACACAGCTTTTAATGCCCAAATATCCCTTAAAATTTTTTTGCTTTAATCCTATATTGTGACGCAAACAACGAATTATTTTGAGTAGGATTTATACGTATATATAAATATCATAATTAATCAAAACTAATGAAAGCAAATTTGAAATTTCGAAACATATAGAATTTAAAGGCATATATATTTATATTATCGATAAAATAAGGTAAGACTATATATATTGAAATTTCAAATACCAAAACTTATCGCATTCAACAGTAAATGAATTATTTAATTTATTTGTCTTTTGATTCCCTTTATAAATTGCTTCAATGCTACAATCTCAGAAACGCAGTCTGAAACAATCGATATATTCGAACAAAATATCGACTTATATCGTAGTTTTAAATATCGATCGATACTTTTCACACAGTATCAATGTATCGACATTTTCTGTCATCTCTAATTCCGAGACTTGAGTTTAAATTAGTTTCCAGGCCGGAACTCATTTACTCACTATTATTTGAATCGATTTCGATGATTGACTGAGGAGAGCCCGGTCTTCGGGACCTGTAGAATGCAATTAAAATTGTTGTCCAATTCGCACGCAACTTTTCCTTGGCAAGTTAATTAGCATGAACTCTTTCCATTCATTTCATATCCGGACAATCATAAATAATTTAGCGATTGGGCGACACGAGATGAAGATGTCGGGGGAACCAGCTGTTGCCGGCAAGTGATTTCCGCTTTTCCACTTGCCTGCTTAACTTTAAATCGAGTTTATGAATTATGAAAGGGAAATGCTTGAGTTTTTTCGTTTTCAGATTGAAGCTTGAAACGCCCGGCAGAAATGGAACGGCTCCCCGAGGACACCGAAGATATGAGATGTGTCGTGTGGAACGTGCCCAAATACAAAATAGAATAGCACACTGTCCGCCATATACACAATTTCAGCATTTCGCAGACACAAATGTATTTTTTATGTTGACAAACATGCGGTGCGGTACGGTTTGTTCACTTTGCACCGGTTTCGGGTCCCGAAAGAGCCGTGAGGTGTCTGTGAATTCGGTTCTTGCTCTAGGATTTGCGGCTGTCCCAGTAATGTTGCTAATGGGCTCCTTAGCACTCATTTTATTATACACAGAAACAAAAATGAGTACCATAATGTAATTGTGAAAAATAATACATTTTTTTTTAGTATTTCTTTGCTGGCTTTTATATGGTTAAGATAATTGCGTACAATTTTGCAAAATGTGTAGAATATAAAGTCATTGATTTCCCGTCGGACCTGAGGGAACATAAGTTTTGATTCCGGCGAAAAAAATGCTTAGGAATAACCTTGGATATCAATCCTGTGGTCTAAGTACGTCTCAAAAACCACTTCAGCTGTTTACTTAAAGAGTAATGAAACCCAATACACAGAAAATGTCGCTTAACATTGAAAACCAAACTACGACACATGTTGACCTCGTAAAAAGCACCCACCAATATTGATTGTCTTGGATTTTGTTTTAATCTTTTGGAAATATTAAAATGTTGAATGCCCTAAAGCATTACATAAATTTACAAAGGAAAACAAAAACAATATGCAGCTCACGAAAAATCTTTGTAATTATTGCGAAATGTTGTATACGTAATTCAAAATATATTTTTGTTTTTTTCTGCTAAAAATAAATCATAGATTAGCAGGAAATGTATTATTTTCTGTATTTTCTAGTTTCGGCTTAAATGATGAATAGATTATTCATTCTAAAATCTACATTAATAGGAAACAAAAACCCAATCAATTGGCTTTTTATATCAAGTCAACTGTGTTTTGATAGCAACCCTAAAACTAAATTGGGTTGGATGCAGCACACCCATACCCAAAAATTTTCCACACAGTGCTCTCATTAATTAAAATACGATTACAAAGGCACCCGTTGTAAAAACACACTTCGTTGGAAAACTCATTTCGAACAATGGAGATGTCAAGTGAGCGGAAGGACCTGTGAACGGATATGCCACAGAATGGTCAATAGAACTGCGCGGAGGACAGGAAGCGACTGCAATTACGAAATAAAACTTAATGCTCTGCCAAATATGAATGCTCTGAAACTAAGTAAACCGAGTATAAACCCAAACTAAGCCTGATCCCCGACACTTTTTCCCTTTGTCCGCCGCTGTTTTGGCGCCTTTATTTAATAGAAGAATCGGCCCGGATCCCGTGGCAAGTGAGAAAAATAGCAAAAAGCAAAACCCAGACCAAAACCCCAAGGATACTTTGGGGCGACCATTATGGCAAATCCCTTTAGTTTGCCGCCCTCGTAGCCGTTTCTATTTGCACATCGTTTTGTAATGTAATGCGAGTTGTTGCGACAAATTGCTGGGGATTTCGAGCCACTCAGATGTCTAGTCCCAGTGCAGGAGCCCGGCCAGAGGAACCCGGCCAGAGGAACGGGTGGCGGGGCCTTGGATTGCGGTCAGGTCGATTGGTAGCGTCAGTTGGTTGAATTGTGAATTGCAATGTGGCTCAGTGCTGCCAAATTTAAACAGTTTTGTTCAGAGAAAAGTTCTTAAAATTTATTTTAAAACAGATTTTCAATATTTTGTGTTTTGTTTTTTTCTCAATCTATTTAGTTTTTTTTTATTGTATTTTCAAATATATCCACTTTAACTCGTTTAGTTCCCGACAGCACTAATGTGCCATGCAGTTGGTCATTCGAGGTGAATGGCTTGGGCTTACACACACCTTCCATTGCTCGTCACCCCTTTTCATTTGAGCAAATTTTACACTAAGCTCTCGGTAGTAGGGCACTTTTCTGTCTTTGGCTCTGTCGGCTTCTGTTAACTGTAAGCCGAGAATGTTGTTTGTCGTTGACCAGTTCTGCAAGACCTTGTAAGCTTCATTTTCATCTACTTAGCAAGTGAAACTTGGAGTCGAATGCAGTTAAAGTGCAGTAGAGTCAATGGTTTTCCTTTTAATTTAAGACCTAAACTGGGTTTGTATGTTCAACTGAAGCAGCCAGAAAATAATATCTCAGCTGTTCTTTAACTTAAAGTGATAGAAACGGTGATTTTCCATTATGCTGTGCTATATTTATAAAAGTTACTAACCTTTAACAGGAGTCCCAACAACATTCGGAAAAAAAAGATCCGTCAAAGCCAAGTTTTTACCCATAATTAAGGAAGGTATATCGAGGAGAAAATGCGTAATTGGTTAACAAAAAATCATTAACTTTGATAAAGATGTTACAAAAATGTTTATTTATTTATTTGTCTCATTTTAGAAACACTTTGATCCTATATATTAAACAGGATATAGAATATTTTAACGTTAAAATATATATGTATTTATAATCTTTTGTTCCAATACGAACACAATAATATTTTCTGCCATCAAATTTTATTTTAATTTATTATTTGCTTTATAAATGTTTGTGATTCTTTCATTTTATTTAAACACAAATATATGTATTGCAATTAATATACCAAAACCACCTAGCCCCCGACCTGACCTGACCTGCCAATTACCAATAACACAAGTTTCTTGGCTCATTGACAACCTTAATAGGAAACTCTCAGCAATTTATGAAATGTCTCGAGGGCGTCCTGGTGGGTCATTAGATTAGCCTTATTAAGTGCTTCTAAAAGGGGGCATTTTCTTGTATTTATTTCTAGACCGCACACAGAACTAGCATCTTGACAGGGCAACTAGACTTGCAGGAGCCCCAATTAAACCCACCTGAGCCAAAGCCAAAAGCGACCGACACCGCGACGCATTCATCAAATTAATTTTGATCGATTGCGGCACTCTCCCCGCATCCAATATATGTAATTAATGACCCCGTCTGAGACGCAACCTGAGGGATACACCGAAGCCGTTTCATTAACAAATTGCAGAGCGCACTCAACTCAACGTGAGCAGAGTGTATTGAAAGAAATGTCTTTGACTGTCTGCCATAAATTGTATAAGCATTTGCATTTGAAGAAGTGCACGCCAGGTCGTTCTGGAATTACGCAAAGGGGTGTTCCAGGCAGAGTGTGAATACCTTTTACATAAGCTCATGTCCAGAGTTCGCCACGAGCATTCGAAAGTTTTGTCACACACAAAAGTAGCTAAACTTAGCTTGCCTGAATGTCATTGGCATCCGCAGTTCGGTTCAATTGGCCGCATTTGTTCGCATTTATTGAGGGTCAACTGAGGGGAACTATGGGAAAGTTCGGCAGGTGGGATAACAAACCCAAACCCGAGATGCACAATTCTATTAGTTTGATACCCATTTCCTATTGCTAACAAAAGCCACCTCAAGTGGATCAAAAAGGGCGGGTGGCAGTGCCATGTGAGTTTTATACTGAACGGTTAAGTGGGACACTCAAGAGTCTAGACAAGATTGAAAATGCATTTGTGTCCGTTCAATTGTCACTTTCGCTTGGCGAGCATTACTCAAATATTTCCTAGCACTATTTTGGAAAGCTTCTTTGAATGCCTTTCTGCTTAACCCGTTGGGTGTGGGACATGATTACGAAGTTGCACTAGAAACCAAAACACGCAAGGTTGTTATTCGATAACAGGGGGCTTGCTTGAAAAGGGAACCATAGAAGGGTACTTGTCCCCTATTACTAAAGATTTGGTATATACACAATTCTAGCACATAAATTTAAGAAAATCGGTTTCTTCACTGTCATTGTTCAGGCTGAGAAAATTTGAGCTGACATTAACTGGCCAACGTTCTCAGTAAAAACAACCTTACAATTGGTACATTAATAAACTGGAACTTTCAGTCGCCAGAGCACCATTTTCACTTACAAATCCCTATCGATTAGGCTCTCTCTCAACACACACGTTGCCGACCAGTTTTCGCTTTCAAATCTCCTGCAAACTTCAATTCGTTTATTTCCTTCTTTGATTTTTTCAGCCACAAATCGATAGCTTAATTAAGCGTGAGAGTTTCTCTGGCTTTATTAATAGGTTGCCTTGGGGTTCGTACGTCCTCATGGAACTACTCGCACTCTGGTGGGATTATCACTGCCATCGCCCGGTGGCCCCAGGTCAATTAGTCAAAATGTGGCCCAGCACCTGCCTCCGCAGTTGCCTCATGTCCTGGTCAATATTTGCTCATTTAAACGTAACTTAAAGTCGTTAACAGCAGCACACTCTCTCCAGGCCTGTTTTGGCTGCAGATATGTAAGGTTAAAGCTATAAATATGTTCTTTAAATTGCTGAATAGAACCGGCAACGGCAGCCATCCCCTTTGATTAGAATTTCCTTTCAATTTCGCCGCCTGATGGTGTGCAACAAGTATCTTGGGTTGCTGAGCCTATAAATTAGTGTCACCTATGATTAACTTTTCTTCGGATTTTGTGGCTCTCTCCGCCTGCAAACTTGAAGGGGGCGGCGCAAGGTCACTGAGTGGCAGGCGAGCACCTGCTGAACCGGCTTATCACTAGCAAATTACACATGCGCCACGCTTGACTTGAACTGATGACAGGACATCGGATGCATCTAAAATTACACATGCAGTTAGTTAAAACTGCTGACACATTTGCCTGACCCAAGCGACCTGCCACCTGCCCACTCCCACCAGCCACCTATGAGTGCCAGCTTTACCTTCGTTACCTCCTTTTATCCCCGCCACACAGGACTGCAGCAGCTGTTGGTGATGCGAGTGAATTATAGTTATGTATGAGCTTAGCCGTGCTAGTATTTGCGTCTGAGAGCAAATTGGCTGTACAGTGTTGGTGTTCCTACTAGGTACTTTTTCTGACGGGAAATGAAAGTTAAGGAAGCTTACACAAACCTCAAAAGAGCTCAGTGTTCCTTAGGCGTACATTGTTGAAGATTAAGTTATGATTTTCGATAGTGAACATAGTAATGGGATACAGTTTCTATGAGATGGTATTTAACTTTCGAAAAAATTATGCATTCAAATTTACACAAAATTTCGAATATAAAAAAACTAATTTTAAGAAGATTCCATTACACTTTGCTAAGTTTTAATGAATGTTTTCATGGATAAAAACCCGCTAACCCAGCAACCCTGCCTGTGCGTGTGTACAGAGTGACAGTGTGTTCACTGTTGCATGTTTGTTGACACGCTTCGCACTCGTCATAATAATAAAATGTCCCAGCTCACCTTCCCCAACCTCTATCGCGCATTTTCCGGCGCAACATGTGAACAATGGCAATTGTCTTGGCCCGACACTGTAGCCGAGGTAATACAGCTGGTAGATGGATGAGCACAGCTAGCTGAACGATTATACATGCGCTTCCTGTGCTGTGTTATGAGTGTTTCGCCCACATACAGAAAGATGAAGGGCCTAATTTTTGTATAAACTTATTTTTGGATATTATTCCAGGGTGCAAACAAGGAATTACAATACAATTTAAGCAAGTTTGTGAGGAGCCTTGGTTATACAATGCAATGAATACAGAAAACATTGCATTATATTGCGTTAAAGAAGGTATACAAAAAAAAATAGGATTGAAAGTGGCTTTTAGAAAATTAAATTAGATGTATATTTTATTGATCAATGATCAGAAATACCAGACGGTTTAGTCATGCCCGCCTGCGTATCAGTCTATTAGTTTTTCCTTATAAAGCTATAGAACTTAGATATTATTTGAGATGAAGTTTGATTATAAAATTAGCTACCCTACTAAAAAAATATAAATATATTGGACCGAGTTCAAAAATTTTAGTATAAACATGGTTGTTAAAAGGTAATATAATTGCAATAGTCTGTCTCCATCTTTCAAGCACCTCAGATGTTTAGTCAAACGTTTTACTACGGTTTTGAAATCGCGAAATAAAAGTTTTATTATATTTATTTTACGTTATTTTTATAACTTTTATTTTTAGAGCCGAAAGGAGTAAGTGTCTTGTTAAGATAGGTTTTAATTACCAGATATCTCAAAGTCGTGCACAGTAGACAGTAGCTTTCTTACTCGTTAAATGAAATGGTTTGAGACTGAAATATATATTTTTATATAAATAAGAACTTTATATCTGTAACGTCACTAATTTAGATCACTTTTATTTTTTAACATCTAAAAGCAAAGAAATCAACAACAACTAAACCTCAGAATGCAAAGAAAACGGCAATAAAGTTAAGGTTACTTTAAGTCGTTTCTTGAGCTAGTTCCGGTTATTAATCTTTCAGTTTCGCTATTGTCTTCCTGAGAACATTTCTTTTCTAAAGTTCTGTGTTTTATTCTTCCGTTTCCGCTCAGTTTTGGATTTCCGCCAGGGAGAACAATCTGTTGACAGCTGGGGTGCTGCTCAAGTCCCTGGCAAGTGCTAATATGTCCATTAAACGCCGCCCACTCCGAAATGAGCAGCACAAAATAAGAGCGCTAAAACAGGAAAAAAGGGAAAGGGAAATGGGAGGAAAAGCGGGTTGACCCAAAAAAACATTCAGCTTTGTCGCGTCTTGAGTGCATTGCCAGGGAGATGAAAACGCGCGGAAAACTCTTGAAATTCCCGCGGGCAATTTTACATGACACAAATAATAAGCACAACCGAGTATTTAAGGTTTCGGGTTTCAAATGCCAGCAGCCCATCAAATCGATCGATGAAGAAAATGCAATTTTAATTAGTTCGGACAGAGACCTATTACCAGAATTTAATTAGGCGGTCGTTAATATGACATGTAATGAGAGAGCTGGAAGCGATTTGTCCTTAACTGGTTTTCAGGCCCATTGTGACACAAAGTGGCAGCTTATTGGAATCCCATTAAATCAAATTCTCCATGACAGTGCAGAGGCGTTGTCATTATATGAAATGCATGCTCGAAGATATCAAGTTTCCGAGAGGACAACATAACTTGCATCCCGAATCCGACAGCCAATTAGCAAGGAAGCCGACTGAAATTCATATACCACTCTGTCACTCTCCCTGTCTGTCTGCTGTGGGTGGGCTGACTGACTCTGTGTTGGACAAACAACTTTTGCAGTGAAAATTGCCAGCGCTTATGCAACGGATTTTGGTCTTCTTTTTCTCCACCAGAAAAAAAGGGGGCACCCATTAGTGGGAAGGCCGAAAAAGAACCAGGCTGGCAAAGATTCTACGCCGCATGCAACTTAAAGTGGCACAGCTGTTGCATATTGAATAGCTCGAAGCCGAGTGGATAGGGTTTACTTTTGGCTTTGGCGGACACGGACTTGGCTGCAGCATATGAAATTAGAATTTAAAACAGCAGAGAGCCCTTATTTCTAATTATGTGGTAAGAATACTGAAGAAATAGGATAATCTTTCAAAGTCAAAGGAAATAAAGTTTCCTACGGGGAGGACTATGCAAAAAGTGTTGGATAAAAAATGTATTTTTCATTAAAATCATGTATGTATTCTATCTTAGTGAAATTTGTGTTTTAAAAAAAGTTCATTTTCTTTAAACACTTAAACAGAACTCTGAATGAACTTTAGACTCCACTTAAAATGAAATAGCTTTCATTTATCGTATTATCATTTTCTAGTAAGATAATAATACTTCTGCTTGGATTAACCTTTTGTGGTAATTATCCTGGGGCTGCGTTGACCTACGCTAAGTATTCCCTCGATAGCTACGTGGCACTTGAGCTCATAAAGAATTCATGCGAAAGCAAACCATCAGGGGTCGTCAATCAATTGCACGACTATGGTCTATGGCCAGTGGACGCATTGATAAATAGAAAATGAGGTCGGACCAATAACCAAGTCAAATCGGTTCGCCAAAGATATATCGATTTTGAATTCAGTTGTGTTCTGGCGGCGGAGCGTTGCGGCTTAAAGAGCTATTCGAGCTGAGGCCACTCACTACACATCCTTCTCGGCCTGCCTTTGCCGCTGTCTCATTTTGCGGTTTTGCTAATGTATTTGCAATGCAATATGAGGGCTGCGGCTTTATGTGCAGTAACCATATGCATGTAGTTCTATTAACACCGATGGCGTAGGCTGGTTGCTTTCGGTGCACTGGAAACAATTCCTTGTTCCTTGAGTAATCCCCTTTTTAGCCAAAAATAACTGGTGTGTCCTTCAAGTTTAGATAAATGCAAACAAATGATACTTGCACAGAAAAACCATACCGATAATTAAATTGAAATTAATTTACATTTATGTTATAGATTATGTTGTGAGTGCTATGTACTAGGAGAGTTCCGTAGTGGTTAGGTCGCGGATGTGTTTGATGAGTGGCGTTCTCCATGTTCAAAGGGAAATATTTCATTAACCACACTGCCCATTTACAAAGTGAATGTTCTGCCTGGAAGACTTGCAAACAGGTGGAGCTACATTCCCAATGAATATTGATAGAACATTAATATCTTGCTTATTCTGTGACATATTACATCTATTTTGGTTGTCCAACGCCTGTTTTAACTCCCATGTGCCACAAGCAATTGCAAAATGAGCCCGTCGTTCGGTGTAGAATTCCCCAGTGCTCTTAGTCGTTCAATATGACCTGTTACACAGTATTTATATGTCACAAACCATAAATTCGAAATGACATTTAATGCACAGTAAAATATTATAATGTAACTGGCAATGGGAATGGCGGTGGCCCCTTGGTGCAGAATGCGCAAAATGTGTTTCCTCAATTTTCAATTTTAATACCCACGCTATCCGGCGGCATGGCGAGCACCCGTCGTCCTTCCTCGATTTTCTGTCAATTTTTTGATGGCCACTTTGCGCCATTTTATGTGACACGCAAAGCCATGTACGAATAGTCGAGTCATACACTCGTTTATGGCTAAGTGTGCAATGGGCCTTATTTATATTATTTTTTCAAGTGGCTGTTAAGCTGTGAACATTTACCGCGACGGGAATTTTTAAGTGGATATTTCGTGGTTTTGTGAAGTATTATTGGGAGTTATTCTATGAAGGATGTAACACAGTAAAGGATTATTAGATATAGTTTGAAATCAAATAATAGTTTTCTTTTTCATTATATTTTGTATAATTATAGTATTTACAGTTACATCACCCTTAGGTTTCATACAAGGACAGTATAAGCTTTAACAATCATAACTTCATATGTTTGTTTTGCCAATTAAACAACAAGAGGCCTTTTTCATTTCGAATAAAACGTATTATCACAATAATAAGCTGATAGTAAGGGTATAATAACGTCAAATAAAATGAAATCACTTAAATCAAGATGAGTCACTTATTTCCCAATAAGTAGTTCCAAGCAGTTAGTCAATCGATTCTGAGATTAACCGATTAGATCACGCATAAACAAGAATCTGGAAAAGTTCATTGTCCACACAATGAGCCCATTGATTGATTCAATTAGATGGGAAAATCACTTGCCGGCTGCAGAAATAAAGTCGCAGCTCGCAAGCCAAATGCGAGTATAAACAACGGGAATCAAGTTGGTCAATAGCGCCCTATCTAATCCAGGGCGAGTTATCTGGCTTTGACTGGGCAGGAGGGAATGGCCCGATAAAGTAGCGATTATTATTCCCCGATTTATGCTCTGCTTCGAGGGAGCAATTTATATTTAGATACGAGGATTTCTCATATTAAAATGTACTGGCGGCATGTAGTTGGCAAAGATAGCTGGCGAACACATCGGTTGCATGCCGCTTATCGCAGTAGTGACGTACTTGGCCAGCCAGTGCAGACTTTGCCGGAGGCAACCCAATTAGATCGTAATTACTTCAAAATATTGCCTCTAAGCGAATTAGCAAAGTTTTGCCGCTGCACTCTGAGTTCTGCTGCCGTGCTGCCGGAAAATGTTTCAATTATTTTCTCATTAATTTTTAAACGTTGCGATATTTTGATTTGCGGGTGCTTCTACTTTCGATTGAGTGAAATTATAATTTATTTGATTTCTTCGGGCCAAGTTCCGCCGGCGGCTAGTCGAAATCAACGGACAGCAAATATTTGCTTGAAATTTCCGTTTGATTGCAAAGCTCATTAGGACCCAAATAAAAGCGAAATGAAGTATTAAAGGGGAAAGTCTTTGCAATTCCCAAATGATTGCCTACTTTCCAGGGACTGTGAAGGGGGTGGATTATAGAATAAAACATGCATTAAGAAATATAGTCTAAGGATCGCAGTTTTATTACACAAGTCAAGTCTAGTTTAATTCTCAATGTTTAAAGATTATTAATTTTACAAACTAATAATGTTTATATATTTGAATTAAGCTACAATAACATGGTATGTTACCGAAAAATAATAGCAACTTCTAATTTTTAAATAATTTCGGCTGTTTTATCTCACGTTATTTTCGTTATTCATTTATAACGCATTATTTTTTCAATTAAATTTTGAATTACAAGACATACATTCTACAACAGCCCTTAGATTTCAGCTATTTAAGCACAGAAAATGCTGTATTTATTCATTTTATAATTGAAAATCGTCTGACGTGCTCCCCACCCGCCGGAAAAATCAACGCTTCGCATTACACATGGCACGGTTTTTATATATATTTATTTCAAAAAATACATAAATCAGCCCTGGCCGAGACGAGACCAAGACTCTAACAGAGTCAGATTCGTGTTCATTCAGACAAAATGCGGCACAAAAATGAAAACGTTATATAAATCAAATTGCGCCCCATTTTTAGATGCCCGTTAAAAGTCCTAAGGACACTGAATAGCATTTTGCCGGCACTCAAGGCGGCTCGCAAAGAGACCGCCAAGTTGAACAAAGAATTAAGAAAGAAGCAGACTCGCCATCGAATAATTATTCTCACTCATATTAATTGCTCCGATGGGCTGGACGAAGGCCGCCACCGCCACCGCCTGGCACCAATAAGCTCAGGGTAATTTTATGGACACCCGGCGTATACGCAATATTAACGTTCGTATTCATCCGAGCCTGAGCTTGCTTTAAAGGGCTCTTCCTTATTTCATTTTGGGCCCAGCAGCATATGTTTCGCTTATTTTAAGTGCTCACATATCCCCCTGTTTGCTGCATGATTGAAAGCAAACAAATGAGCAAGGACAAGGCACATTTATTTACTCTTAATTCGGCGGGAGCCGATTCCTCCTCCGCAAGAAGCAGTTTTCTCGCCGGCATGTTTCCTTGTTGTGCACTTGTTGATGGACTCCTGGCGGCGCAACAATGTTCATTTGAATACTGTAAACATACTTTGGCATTACGCTAAGCCAGCGGCAGTAGATTCCATTTATTTTTGCATTTGCCAACGCATTAGCCGACTTATGCTGGCATGACTCGTCTAAACAAAGTCAGGCCGAATATTTAATTTTAAGCATATGGTTTGTGTATGATAACGATGAAACTTGGGGTATTCTTATTTTAATTTTTTTTAAAGGACTTTTGGCATAACCCTTATAAATTAAGTTTCAGCTTAATTTGAATAAGACGCTGGTCAATGACCGCACTAACACCAATTTAAGCAAAAAAGGGATGATTAATTTGATAACCAGTTTTGATTGGATCTACATCTATATATATTTCCTGATTCTTCTTGGTTTTATTGCCAACATTCAGCGACGCATTCTAATCGAATTCACATGGACATATGTCATTCCAATTTTTATTCTCACAGAATGACAAACAGGGGGACTAATAGAATTTACACGTTTTCATCGAAAGCGGAATATCACGGACAAAATAAATGGAATCAGAAGAATGTGTTGCTTTGGTGTGCAATCAGAACAAAGCGAAAAATTTGATTGATATTTATTTAATATATTTTTAATGTTTTTGCACCGCATGACGTATGGAATGAGATAGGAGAACAAGTTCCTGAATATGCATTGACCTCTGGCCGAACTCAGGCAAAGCACTCGAAGCAATGCATATGGATATGAACTATATTTTTCTTCTTTCTTTCTGCTTTGACCCGGAACCCAAGCATTCCACGATGGACAGGACCTGGAACCGGTTACTGTTTCATATTAAAAATACCGGTGCGCCTGATTGATTTACGGGTGTGTCCGCCTGGCTGGGCCAACAAACCGACGCGTCGGGACCCTGAAGGTGTTGCAAGTGAGCAAACCAACCGAATGGAAGCTGCCACTGCTGCAGACTGCTCGACCCAGAAATATGTGCAGCATACACATGTACATATACCGAGAAGCCAAGAGAAATGCCTTCAAAAATATAGGTTTCAATTTAAGTCTTAAATACACTATGAAACACTTGTGTTCTACCACTTTTGTTTCTACCTTTAAATATTCACAAGCTACCAGCAAGAAAAATCAAAAAAATTTAATACATTTATATTGAGCATCTAAAAATAAAACCTTAATTACAATTAAAAGCTTTGACTTATTCTCTCATATAGTTTCAACTTTCAGTGAAACCTTCACGCTTATATTAAAACTCTGGCTTAATTAGATTTTTTTGTTGTGCTTCCGCAAATTTGAATAATTGAATCGAATAAAAAACAAGGCTGAAGATTAATTTGCCAATCCGCTTGGCTGTTAATGCGCCGGATGCCTAATTGTCTCAAACAATTTATGAGGGTCCTGACTTATTCGAGTTCGCAGCTTATAAATACTTTTGCCCTTTGGTAATTCCTCATTCGGAACGTAACGAGCTTGGCAATTAATTAGCTAATGAAATTACATTTAAGTGGCTGAAAACCTTTGGCATTACAACTTGTTGACACTTTTTTTGGCGGCAAAGTTCCTGGAACCGTTTCTGTTTCGTGTTTCCGCCGGCTGCCAATTACATTTGCCGTTGACAAGCCTTTAAAAAACGGTTTACCTGCCCTTGGGCCACATTTCCAGGGCGTCGACTAATTAAGGCCACTAAGCTTAAAAACTTAAATGTTGTACATAGCCCATGGACTTGTTGCACTTCAATAAAGGACTTAAAGTGTCTGGCCCTTGTGTTTACCAAGTCATTAAATAATTATGTGCTCAAGGCAGCTAATAAGCGGCCTTTTGACTCGGCCTATGCCTGGATTACTTGTGGCAAAATTTAAAAAAAAATGAGATTCTGTTTTTTAATTTTATGAAATATAAAGCTCCTTATAAAAGTTAAATTTTTAAGTCTGATACAAGCCTAAAGGAAATCCTTTTTCACCCTAAAAATTAATGATTTGTTACGCGTCTTTGTGTTTAAATATGATTGTGCATTCTCAAATTATGCAAAATTGCGAGCTGTTTGTAAGCTGTCAAAATATTACTTCATATAAACTTTTGGTTTTGAATTAAAGCCATAGGAAAACAAGCGAGGCCATACCAATAAATCAGTGTTACTCTGTGGCCAAAGACAAATAGAAACGCATTGCCTCTATGCGCAGCCAGATTACGCCTCTGTAGCCTGCCATGAACGAAATACGTATACGCCGCGTTGACGAAAGCTCATTAGTGTTGGGCGGTGTTTTAAAGGGGCGTGCTAAGCTCGCTCCATGCAGCCCACCGGGGGATTCACTAGAATCCAGTATGGAGATAGCTCGTTGTCAGCTCATCACTCTGATTTAATGACCAGATGGCAAGGATGTGTGGACAGGGGACCAAATCCGGCACGTACATGCAATTAAACTAGTTCACAAACTAAGCAATTATCACAATTAAGCACGGTCCGACCACGTCGCTTCCAACAAATAACTTTGCCAAGTACGTAATTATTATTATCTCTGCGCGGTGAGAAAAGTTCACTGATATTTGATACATGAACCTCTACCAAGAAGCGGTGGAAATACATGCAGAATCAGCGGAAAATGTCATGGGTTTTCAAAATTGCTTAACAAGAATATGTTACTTATAGGATGAAACTCTGTATTAAAAGGACCTCTCTAAGCAACTATAGTGGTAAAGTTGCTTTAATAATGCTTAGCCTCTTTGTGAAAGATCTCTTTCAAATTTGGTGTCCCTTTTTTATCCAGAATCTATAAATCTAAATTGTAAATTGAATATTTTAACTATGCTTTTTCGCAGAGTATATATCTAGTTACTTTATAGAGAAAGCATTTTCCTTTTGAATCCCCTTTTGAATTTCCTGTTCCTTATCGAAACAATTGCGATGTATGAACACTTGTTTGCCTTTTATTTGACTTGGACCAATTGACCCTTAATTGCAGAGAGAGAGGGAGTGAAACAATCTTAAAGGGCGGCGCAAGTTCTAGCCAATTTTGCAGCATATTTGCTTATCACATTCAGATTGCAGGGAAAATCAAAGAAGAGCAAACAACGAAATTGTATGGCATCTGGCGGAAACGGAGTAAATGGAAGGAAAGACCAAGAAGGGAATCAAATTACTTGGCTCGGTCGCAAAGTGGTTAATTTCAGACTGGCTCTGGTGGGCGTAACCTGTGTGGGGCGGTCTAAGCCAATTTGCGGTCTATTGTCCAGTTAATAAATAGTTGGGATGTGTGTTTCGGTTTGTTCGAGTTTCTGGACTTGGTTTTATTGTGGGTTTTGCTTGTTGATGAAGTGCATTGGAGAAAGTTAAGAGGAACTTCAGGAGTTTGTATTCGATTGACACTTTTAAGTCCGACTTAAAGACATTTTGCTTTAAAATATTTGTAATATTTTTTCTTTTACAAATGCCCTCCCGATTTGGATTATTGAATTTAATGTGAAGTTGAATATAATTGGTATAGGTTTTTTTTTATTTAGTTTTTAATTCAGTCTTGAAATTTTTAACTTAACAAGAACCGTGCTGTGGCAATCATACAAAACAAAGTGTAAAGCTACCAAAAGGAATGGGAAACTTCTAAATTTGAACAGTCCAAGGGGACTTTCTAGTCGTGACTCGTCTTGGCCATCCATTACAAATGTTGGCACACTATCTAGGTAAATAATTCACCCCCAAGTTACTCCTTTTTTTGTGTGAGCCGTTCGCTTCGTAGCGCGTTACCCTTTTCTCGGCTGCCGGAGCATGACAGACAGGAGCTGGTTCAGAATGTAATAAAGAGCTTACAATTTATGACACCTCGGCAGGAGTGGAGGCGTTTGGACGAAGGATTCCTCGGCAGTGTCGGAGCTGTTGTCACCTGCGGAAGCACTGTTGGCACCTGTTGATTGCTTGCCTGTCATCTATACATATTTTATCATATTCGGTTGGTTTGAAAACGTCATCCTGATTTCCTGCGTCACAACTGGGCCTAACGGGACCAACCATTAGGCGGGCACGGCTCGATCCCTGGCTTAATTACACAATATAGTGGGATATAAAAGGTGCAACTAGTTCTGCTTTTGGTTTTAATTTCATTTTGTCCTCTGGTCCTTTTTCTGTCAGTTTAATTTGGTGGAAAATTGCACAAGGCAGCTAATTAAGTTTCACAAGACAAGATAAATTATTTGACCGCCAGGTGCCGTCCCCGATTGACCTAGGCACCCCTCCTCCGTGGATATGCCTCCTGGTTTTTCGCCTGCGGCCATGTTATTGTATCAACTTCTTCATTTGATTGTTTTCGTTGGTTTGTTGTGGCTGAATGGCAGAGTGTGCGTGCCCCAAATTGTGGCATTGACATTCGCCGGAAGCCAAGGAAAAACATTTTCCGACGGCTTCTGCTGTGCCCGACACTTCTGTCTGGCATTTGTAAATCAGTTGGCACCCCGAGCCGGGTCCGAGCCTCCATATTATTGTTGACTTGCCAACTCAAATCAATATCGACACCCGCACCCATATGTGGCTGGAATTGAATTTGAATGTTTCGATTTAAACTTTCTGGCAGGTCACATACATTATTACCGGAGGAGCAGTTGGCTTTTGTCACCGGAGCACTTGGCTTAGCGGCCTACTTTCTAAATTATTAATATTACATTTTTCAGCCTTTAAATATTTAATAGCACAATTAAAATTTAATCCAGGTAAATTGCCTAAGCCAGGCAAATGTGTCAAAATGAATTACAAAACGCATGCACATCGGTTTAATTAATGCAATTCCCGATGTTATATTGTGGTCTCACCTGTTGCCATTATTTATGCAAAGTGACTTGGCCAACAAATTTTGGCAGCGGATGTGTGTTATGGGCGGAAACTGATGACAAATGTTTTAATAACTCTATTTACTTTAAAATTTCCTTCTATTTTTGGCCCAGCAAAAGTGCAGGGCCAGAAATAAGTGACCAGCGAATGAAATATTGAAAAGTTTAGCCATCAAGCCCGGCTAACTGGCTGCGAACGGGTTTTGCCTTGCCACCGGAACACGGAAAAACACTCGAGACTCATTCTGCATTATAAATGACAAACGAACTTTGAGAGAATTTTTGTGTTAAGTTCGGGAATGGGGAATGTCCTGAATGGCGTCAATGCGAAATATTGACAGACTGTATTAACAAGGCGGAATGAGGCCCTGGATTCATATAAAAGTTAACTATTTTTTGTTTAATGAGAATTACCAAATCTAAAAATTTTAAGAGCCAATAAGGTCTTGTTGGGTCTTTAAGTTTATGGGCACTTTCGGACTAACGGGTAAGACCCCTGGATGTATAATAAAAATAAGAAATATATATATGAATATATATTATGACATCTTCAAATGTTATTATATAAGTTATTAAAATACTCTTTCTCAACGTATATACTGCTGTTTTTTAAATATAAATATCAGCATTACAATTTCAAGCCAAATTTGCGATTTTCAAAGTTTCGGGAATCTAAATATTTCCAAATAAAGTGTTGAAAATGGTGCGACTTGAAGAAATTAATGAAGAGAACTAAAGGGTAAAAAAAACTAACTTTAATAACCATAAGTTCAAGATATTGAATATACTTTTTTTAACACAACGAGGTAAGTATTCTTCTTGCGAATTTAATTAAGGGTCAAAGGCGCAAAATATGATTTTTTATTAGTCAAGAAATAATATATATCCATAAAGATAAAAATGCCAAAACTAAGAAATCTTTTAAGAAAGCTTATTTTCTTATTTTCTTTTCATAAATATGTAATACTGTGACAAGTTTATGTACAAGGAATATTGAAAATGTTTTTTGCTTACTATTTTTTTATATTTATTTTCATGTAAAAATTCCATCAACTTTATGGTGATGGTAATAGTGAATATTTATAAATGCTATGGTATTCATTAAACAAAATTAATTCTTTAGTGCATAGCATATACATATAACAATATATAAATACATTTTTGTGGGCTAAAGTTTGCATTTCAATAATCCCTTTCATATTAATCGTACAGTTTTAGGCCACCTTGTCTTAGTTAGAGTCAGCCAATAATAAATAAATAATGGTTTATTATTATTTATTTATGAATTACTTACTAAGTGACACATATTAAAATATAATGCTTTTTTGGTTTATAAGTTCAATATTGGTTTTTGATTTCTCTGTTTTCAAATTATGCGAAATCCCTTTTCGATAGTCATCTGCAGGAGGCGTGCCCAATCTGCCCCAGCATTATGTTGTTTAAATTACTTGAGTTCCTGTCTTGTGTTTCCATCTGATTGTGCCACTTCTGTTTCCGCATTTTATTAGCCGTGTGTCATTAAAGTTAACGCCTCCTTCTTTTTTGGAAGCCCCAAGCTGAGGCACGCCCTATATATTCTATAATTCGGTTCTACTCGTATCATTGGACAACAATCTTAATTCGGAACCTTTTGTTTGACTGCTTTTTACCGCATAATGATAATGTTTTGCCATCGTAAAAACATGATAATAGTGTTTGCTTAAGAAAAATCGTTTTTTTATAAATATATAAGGAAATAAATAAATAAAATTAAAGGGTTTTAAAAGTTTCATAAGCGAACAAAATGTTTAATATTTAAAGGTGTGCATTTCGAACAATAATTCGAATAACATATTCATATATTAAGTTCGAAGTTATAATATAATCTAGACTATACATTTTTTAGGTTCCCTTTAAAAAGAAGAACAATACGATAAAAAAGGAGAAAGCTAACATTAATTCTTATTTCCATTTTTTCCGTTTTTATGTAATTGAAATGTAGCTAAGTATGTTTGCTTTATTTAATATTATTGTATTTTTAAAATTGTCTTTTTAGACGAATTAGTCCAATATTCAGTACGGGCTCCTACTTCCTTAACCCTAGGAGAGTCTAAATTGTTTGACAGTTATTGGTATTTTATGAGTTTTGTTTGCCAAAGTTGCTAATGTCGTTTTGATATGGGTAACCACGGCTTTAACTTTAAAAGCACCCAGACAGTGAACAATGAGTAAATACTTTGAATACTTTATGATTGCCATCTTAAGGCAATAAAATAGGTTTTTTTTATTTTCGCAGCTGGGTCAATATAAATATAATTATATAATTCTACTAAATGATAAAATAAATAATTTAGGGTGGCAATGTTGTGCAGCACAACTTGTGCTCTCAATATATTTTTATATTTAAAATTCAGTGTGAAACAACTTAAATGCAGCATTGCCAAAACTAATTAAGCACAGAAAATTATGATTATTTTCTCTGATTTATAATGCTACATTTTATTTATTTAAGTTTATCAACTATTCACACTTCCCAAAATATGTTTTTCATACAAATCTGTAAAATCGCGACGGTAAAGTATTCCAATAGTTTCAAAGAAAAAGCTGTTATTTTAATTATTATTGTTTGTTTTTTTAATAGCTCACCTGTTTTACAACTCAACACTGTTTTGTAAATCAAATAATACTAGCACTGATTAAAATGTTTAACTTCAAAATTCAAGTGGCTTATAAAGTCGTTCAATTTGGCAAGGATTCTGTTCTAATGAAAGCACACAAATGTATACTACACTTTTTCCCCACGAAACAGACAATGGGCAAAAAGTCAAACTCCAAAAACACTTGGAGTGCTGTTGAAAACTATTTTTTGAATTTGCTTTAGGGTTCTGCCTGCTATCTCAGCTGCCAGTTGAGGTTCTTTCGAAGCGCGCCGAACGAATGCAACGTTTCCGAGGCCAACGACTTGCTTTATAGTCATCCACCAAAGCCGAAACGCTCCCGAATCCGAAACCGAAACCGAGCCGGAATCGAAGTCCCCCCGAAGTCGACCATTTCCCGTTCAACCTCAACTGGTTGCTCCTGTTGCTTCTTCAATCGGGAGCTTTTCCAGCCTGCCGGCTGGCCCGCCGGTTCGCGTCTAGGCTTTAGCTTTGGCGCCAACGCAATTTTCCTTGCTACCTGTGACGTCAGCGGGTCGGGGTCGCGGTGATTTAAAGCTGTGCTAGCTGGCTGCCATTCGCTGGCATCGGAATTGGGCGAGTTGTTGTTGGTTAGCCGGTCACCTACGCAGCCCGAACACACACATCAGTAGGCGGCGCCTACGTAGTTGGCCCCTAAATCAACCCAAAGTCACACTCGGAGCCACCCAGAGCGTTGAGGACATGAAAAGTCGGACATCGCGTTCACTTTAGTTGTCAAAACTGTTTGCAGGCATGAGATTGAGGTCGGTTATTGGGAAATCTATGCAAATCGAAGTCCATACACCATGACATTTACCTAAAACTAAAAGAAGATCGAAATATCAAAGGAATTTACAGACAAGCCTTTAAGGGATTATTTATAGTAATTCGATGAGCTCAGTAAAGTAAAAAGGATAGTATATTCTTTAGAATGAGAAAAAACAAAGATTTTGTGTTTCTGGTTTGACTTTCCCCTCTGAATATTTTAAATTCCATTTGCTCAGCTGTATTTGCTTTTCACATTTGACATTTGGCCGCCTAATGAGCGCGGACATCGCTTAAAATGAAAGACAATCTGGTGTTCAAAGGCTGACAATGCCTTTGGAGTGGATAATATTACGCAGGCGCCATGTTGCCCAATTGCAGTATAGTCTTGGCAAATCAAGTGTTTAAATGTAGCTCAATAAGGAAATAAATGTTCTCATGAAATATATAAAGAAAAACTAGAAGTTAGATGAGATTCGTTGATAGCCAAGGAACAGGTAATCTATTGGAGTTAACTTGAAACATTATTATATAAAAATATGTAAAAACTAATTAAGAAATAAAATTATTATAGGCTTATACATAAAAGGAATAATATACAATACTATTACATTTTGTAACTATGTGGTTAAGATTTTTAGGAGAAATTAGGCAAAACGAAACCTTCTTTTATCCTAAGACAATAACAACAATAAAAGAATTTGTTATTATCAAGTTAAGAAGCCACTAGCACCTTCGCTTGCTGTAGAAATAATAAACCTTGCATAAATGTTTATAATTTAGATCTTTGGTATCGAAACCGACCAAATTTGTAAGTTTAAAAGATTATTTTTGGACATCTTGATTGGTTTATAGTTATCTAAGGTAAGACTTAGGTTTGGCCGGACAAAATACTAATTAAAAAGCCAATGGTATGCTGCTAGTGGGTTTCCGCTTGCATCAAGTGCCCAAGATAGATTTAACTATTAACGCCACAAGTCGTTAGTTTATTAAAAAAATCGCATTAAGATTTTGAAAAATAAAAACTTTAAAAGGAATATAAGTATTTCGCTGTTAGCCATGCTGGGCTAGTTGATGCTCCCCGAACCTTGGGACGAAGAGAGACCCAGGCTGCAGAGTTTGCGGCCAGAATCATCGGTATTTTCCTGGGGTAGTTTTCCCATTTGCATTAGGAGCTCGTTGATGCGCTCCTTCTTTATTTTGAGAATGTTTTCTAAGTGGGTAAGTCGCTGCTGGAACGTGTCGATGACGTCGTCCTTGGCCTTGCAGTCTCGATTGACCTTCTCGTACAGGGAGTATAGAATCATCTTCTGGGGCATCTGAACGATGGCGTCGCCGACCTGCTTATTCACCATTACGGTCTTGACCTCATCGTTTTCCTCCCAGATTTGCTCCTGACGCAACACCGCATTGCGCTCCTCTTCCAAGCGCCGCCGCTTCTCCATCCGGATCACCTCATAGAGCAAGACTTCGGCAGCACCTTCGACGCCGTTGGCCAGGCGCTCCATGAGGGCCTTGCTGAGCGAAAGGTTGAATTTGGACATCACCTTGTAGTTGAACGTCTCCCAGTTGACCAGTTTCAGATGGACACTGCACTTCTTGGGGTAGTTGTACAGGTCGATCAGACGGGGATGGTCGCGCTTCAGTAGCTCGGCGAGGGGCAGGACATCCGAGAACTCCCGCCGCAACTTGGCGCTGTTGATGTTGTTCCTCCGAAGCCACACGCGCAACTCCTCCAGCTCCCCGTCGCTCAGGTGTTTGATACCGATGGTGTGCATAATGAACCTTAAAATATTTTTTGTTGAATAACGTAGACAATTTTAAAATAGTTTTAGATTGCGCTGTTGTGTGATCTACACACGTTGAGAGAGGCCAGAAGAGATACTGTTTTGCTGCGAAAGCAAAGGCAAAGACTCCTTTTCTGGGTCAAGTCCGGGTAGATAGTTGGGTGGACGTCAGTAGGCTTTGCCAAATCTAGTAACGTGTAGTTTCCGCAACTGGATCCTAAGAAATTCCACGAAACCTATTCGGATACAGGTTTAATTTATAAGTTAAACATTATTAACTCCCAGAATTTTTAATTGATTGCTACACAATATTCCTATACGTTTCGCCACAATAAATTTGTGAATTTGTGAACGAACAATTGTTGTCATTCCTGTAATGGTGTTGTTACTATATTACAGTTTTTTTTTACTCAATTGAAGACAGGATTTGACGAATTTAAAACTTACAAAGAATGCATTTTAGAAGTATTCAAAATATCATTTTTATTTTGCGACTATTGAGCTACCAACTGAATAAATCACATATATTTATTTTTATTGATATTTTTAGTTTTCTAGCTATATATTCAAATAAGATAAATACTTGATTCTTAGTACATAATTGAACGTTTATTCAATATTTTCTTGCCAATACAAGGAAAGACAAGTTTTGGCGGAATATAAACTTTTCCATAAACTCATTAAGCGCTTTGTCGCTAAATTTACAAATGTATTTTACTTTAACTCTACATTCAACTTGTTCGTACATCAAGTTCACACAATTATTTCCCATCGCTAAAACCTCTAGGAGCTTTGCGTGATACGGTATAAGCTTGTGATTCCCGATACTTAAACAACATAAGTTTACATTTGTAAAAGTACTTTTGTAAATGACGGGAGCAGAATACGGCCTGTATACAAATATACATGCTCCTATACACTGCGCGTCATCAGTTTAGCGGCCCCCTTTTGGTTTTACTTTATTGCATATATCTATGTTTCTATTGCACGCAACTTCAAAATTTTTGTTGTTGCTTTTAAAATGCACAAATTGTCGCTTTCTGATTCTGATTCCGTTATCTATTTTTTCTTCTTTTGTTTTACTTTCGCTGCAAAAGCTTGCACTGATTTTGTGTCATCAGATTAGCGCCTGTAAATTCAAATTTAGTTATCTCGCGTAATTTTTGGCGTACAGTTGTGAAATTTTTTGTGCTGATTAATTGAAAAATTGTTTAAAAACTGAGAATCGAAATGGGTTAAGGGACTGTCCTATCTTTAGAAGAAAAATCTAAGATCGAAGCCTTTAGAGAAAGTGGCTTATCTTTACATAAAATTGCTGAAAAAATGGGAAGGCATCGAAAAACTATAGCCAGTTTTCTTAAAAATAAACAAGTCTATGGTAAAAATATGAAAGGCGGTAACAAGAGAGTTCTTTCCAAAGCAGACATACGGTCTATAGTTAGACATGCGTCTAATTCACACGACTCTTCTACCAAAATTAAAGAAAAAAGCGGTGTGGAAGCCAGCAAGTCCACGGTATTACGAGCCATAAAAAAAGCAGAACACTTGAAAAGACTAAAACTAAAAAAAAACCACAACTAAATAAGCTACGAAAGAACATGCACCTAAATTTTGCTCGCTCGCATATGACATGGTCGAAGGAGTGACGATATGTAGTATTTTCCGATGAAAAAAAATTTAATTTAGAAGGCCCTGACGGCTATAATTATTATTTCCATGACTAGCGTAAAGAAGAGCATATTTTAGATCGTTTACATAGCCGGGTAGGTGGCGTAATGGTATGGGGTGCTATGGGATATGTCCTATTATGGCACCTATGAGTTACAATTTCTCACCCGGAAAATGAACGCCGTGGCGTATAATAATCTTTTAAAAACGGCTTTCCCACATTTCCAAAATTTTTTTGGAAATCTTAAATGGCGTTTTCAACACGACAACGCTCCAATCCACACTGTCCGATCTGTAAAATCGTGGATACAGGGCCAAAACGTTGATGTCCTGGAGTGGCCGCCGTACTCTCCGGACTTAAATATAATAGAGAACGTGTGGGCATGGCTCTCGAGAAAAGCATACGAGTCTGGAAAGCAGTATAATACAAAATTGGAGCTCATCGACGGGATTAAAGAAGCTTGGTCTTCAATATCATTACAATACATTGAGAAATTGTGCGAGTCACTTCCCAGTAGGATCTGTGAGGTCCTGGAAAATGGGGGCGGGACCACCCACTATTAATTTGATTAGAAAATAAGTAAATAATAAGATAAAACATAAAACACTACTTGTTGCTAAGCATTAAGTGAAAATTCATTAAATTTAAGCAGGGGGCGCAAATCTGATGACGCAAAATTAAATTCATATTTTTGGTATACATTATATCCTCCGTAACTCAATACAATCATTCCTTAACAAAAATGTTAAGCAAACATGTTGCCAGCTAGAGTTGGGGAAAATTATTATCGGGTCTAGCTATTTCTTTGAAAAGAAAAGTAAATTAAGTTGATTCGTGTAAGAAAACATATTTTTATATTTCTATACTAAATAGATCAATATACATTAAAATAGTGTTTACAAATTAATAAATAATGAAAAAATTTGTATACATATTCAAAACCAAAGAGATTCAGATTCGAAGAAGCTAAAAAAAGAGGTATACTCATTACCTCTTAAAAAATGCGTTTAATTTTATTTTATTATCATTTAAAAATACAGTGTTACAAAATTGACAAAAGTGAATAAACTTTTGAAGTGACCTAGTAGAGATTGTTTATCTGGTTGAAAATAACACAAAACTATGTTTGAAATTTTTCTAACACCCTCAAAATTTGAAGATATTGTCTAAAAACCGTTTTTCGGCGCATTTTCGATTTGAAAAATTCCTACTCGAAAAGTTTTCGACCAATTTAAAAAAAACTTGGCGCTTTATATAGCTTAAAAATGTAGCTTACAGGAAAAAAATAACTTATTGTTTGCTTCGAATAAGAAATACAACATTTTTCTTGGAAATATGAAATTTACATTTTTTTTTGTGTTTTTTGTCTTTGAAAAATCGTCATAACTTTATCAGTTTTCGTTATTTTTTCATAAAATTTGTCTTGTTTTATTCGAGTAGGAATTTTACAAAGCGAAAATGCGCCGAAAATCGGTTTTTTTACGATAACTTCAGATTTTGAGGGCGTTAGAAAAATTTTAAACATGGTTTTGTGATATATTCGACCAGATAAACAATCTCTACTAGGTCGCTTCAAAAGTTCAAAATCACTGTTACACTGTGTAATTTAAAAGCGGCCGAATAAAAATTTTTCAAATATCATCACTTAGCGTAGTCTTGAATTTGATTCTGAAAATGTCTTGCGTTACATCTTTCTAATCAGCTTTTCGAAAAACCAAATCAATAGTATCAGAGTAGTCCATAGATCTAATTTCAAAAGCAATACGGTATGTCAAGTAAACCTATTCTCACTCGTGAAGCAGTATTACTATTGTGAACATATACCTAGTACTTTCTCGAGAAATCTTTGAAAAAAATCAGGTAAATAAAAATTTCCCATTGAGACAGCTATAGGATTTCTTCCTCCTTTCCTCACTAGACTGATTAACTTTGACAATAACAAGTGGAGAATAAAGCAAAAATCTGTACTATGTGGCAAAATCCAAAAAACGAACAGTACGTGGTGTGTCCCTACGACAGCGTCCACCGCCTGCTTCCGAGCCGCCTTACCATTCACCTTATACGCTGCGCACGCAACTATCCTTCCGCCAAGATGGTAACGTGTCCCTATAACATCACCCATATCCTTTCCGTGGCCGAGATGACGACCCACGTGGACGCCTGCCCTAATCGTCCAATCCCGGTGTCTGTTATGAATCCGGACAAGTTTACGCCGTCGGAGCCACAGCCTTCCAATTTCTGTGTGGAGTCTGCCGAGGACTGGGATGCTGAACCGCCAGCACCCACATACGATCCTCAGACCCATTTGGAAACAGACCTAATCATCCGCAATCCCCAGGGAAATCCACCAGCAGCACGACGCGAGTTTCGCGCACGCGAGCGCCGTCGATTCATGGAGAACAACAAGTCTTAAGATGTGGGTGTTCCTTTTACATATGCAGACTACAACATCCATACTTAAACCAGATCTTGGAATCGGCAACTTTATCATGTCGTTCAAAATATTGTTCAAAATGTCATCAGTAAAATAAAACATTCAGATCATTCACACCTTATGGGGTTCTACAAATAAAATGATGCATTAAAAAACAATTGTATGGATTAATCTATTCATTTGGAACCTTTCTGTTAACATGAACAAAGTTTCTTTAATTTCAGATGGGCCTTTCTATGTATTTATGTCTATGCATCCGATTTTACGTTCACCTTAAGCTGTATCATATGATACCTAGTTCCTAGTTTTAAAAATGTATATATTTTATATCATTTAATGCATTGCCAATATCGGAAGAAGCTTAAATTACCCTTATTTAGCAAGACTTGGCGAGATGAAATGCATGTGGTCGATTCATCGGTCTAAAGATATGTATCTAGGGACAAACAACATTTTGTTATGCTTCAACCATAAAAAATGAAGTGCTTCGACCCTACCGGCACAACTTGACTGCTCAATTAGCCTAAACAACCGGCCACCGACCAATCACCGAAAGGTGTGAAAAATCACATCGTTGCAAGATTAATTGAAAACGTATTTGGGATCCCTCCCCCCAGGGCATCGCAAATCCAAGTTTTGTGGCTAGGACGGGGGTCGTCGTTAACTATGATTTGCAGGCCGTGCAGGAAGGCAGGGTCTCGTTACTCCTCTGTTCCTGCTGCGTGAAGACCCCTCGATAATGATTATTTCGCATGACGCTTTCCGTTCCGCTGCAGTGCAGAAAAAGAAGTAGATTCATGAAACATAAAAATGTAGTATTCAATAATTAAGAATAATAAGACAAGTTTCACTACATCAGACTGAAATTGGGTTAAAGAAAACAATTGATTTTGCCCCGTACAAATTCTTTGTTTCCAGATATGAAGATAAAATGAATATAAATTTATAAGTAATCCACACCTTTTTTTCCCCAAGTGCACACAGCTTGTCCGGGCTTGTTGCTGTAAAATTTTATCGCCAAAACATGACGCGCAAATCAATTTTTATTATTTTATCGTCATCACTGACGCATGCACAGGATGAATCTTGGCCAGAATCATGCGTTGCGGCGGATCCCGCGAATCTATCTCATAACTAAGCCCGATCAGGAGGCAATCATCCGGCCCTAGCATCTGAGGACCTAGCATCCAGAACAATAGACCCGACGACTCCGACCTCAACAATGCGCCAAATCATTATCAGTAATTATGCATTGTTCGCGCTCTGACAATGCATCTTGGCTGGAAAGGAAACACGGGTCTGGTGGCGTCCTTGCCAGCCTGTTTGTTGCGCTTTTTCATTTACGAGTGCATTCTGCTTGCTTTTATTTTTTGACTGCTCTTTTGATTGATTTCGCTGATTGCACTTGGCCTTGAGCTTGGCCCTGTTCTATTAATAGGCGGGCCAATCCTCCCTCCTCTCGACCTTCTTCTCTCCACAAACACCTGAGATGCGCTGGCAGATGCATAATTTATATGCTTTGAGCACACATTTTATGCAATTAAACACGCTGCTAATGCGATTTGCAGATACGTCAATAAAACCACAGCTCAAGGGGGGAAATGGGGGCCAAAATGCTGTCTTGTTTATCGAGTAATTTCCAAATTAACTGATAACGCACGCGAGGAGCTCCTTGTTTGGCTCATAAATCACTCAACTGTTGCTTTAGGGATCCGAGCAGCAGAGCAGGGGAGCAGGAGATTGGAGGCCACAATAAGAGGCTGGAATAAGTGGCAAATAGGTAAATAGAAAGCAGATGCACGAGTGGAGGATGCTAAACTTCCACCGGTTGACTTTATTAAGGAACACTGGAATTCTTCAATGAAAAACTTAATGTACATATAATCTTAAAATTAAACCAAAGCCACAAATTTCTTACGAGCCAAAAGATTAATTTTTTAACTAACTTTATAAACACCAAGAGTGAGTGGTTACATTTATATTAACTTAAACCAATTCCACAGCTGCCTAGACTTCTTAAAAATATATCAAGTGTATTTATTTATTTCATTATTTATTATTATTACTATTAAATTAAGGCGTAATTAAAATCACACGAAATTTTGATTAGCTATAGCAATTGCAGGCCTGAAGCTGGATTATTTGAATATTTTTTTTTTTTCATGTATATTAAATGGTATTAAAACATAATTTTTCCATTCCAAGTTTTCTTTAGGTAATTGCTCAGTTTATTATGACAATTCTTACAACCATAATTATTTAAAATAATTTTTATTTCAGTGTCATATTGACGTTATGGGCCAATAAATTAAACTGCTATTTTTGTGGTCATTAGGCCCGACTGCAGTTTGTAGTCTTGGGCCCATAGGCAATGCCCGTCGGCTGCCTCCTCCGCCTTTCTCCCAGCTGGCCAGTTGCTGAAGAGAACCCTGCATCCGTGCTGGCCACTATCTGCTGCAGGTTTTAATGAAGTCTGGCCCGAAGCTATATTTGTCTGCAGGAGACGCTGCCAAGTGAAGTCTTCATGTGGAAATGGCATTATGAGTTATGTGTCTGAGGTTTCGCGGAGGATGGCTTAATATTCCCCTCGGCTTCCCATGTCATTTCTCCCACAGTGCTACAGTTCAATTAACATAATTAATGTGCTCAGTGTCTCGTCAGTCGGTTTGGAACTCAAAATGTTTACGATTTTTAGTTTGGTTTGCTTCAACTTAAATTAAGTTTCCGACACCTTTGGCACCTCTTTAAATTAATCATTAACTGGGCTTTTCGAGAAGCATTTAATCCCTCATAAAATTGTTTTGAAAACTTATGGCTTTTATAATACTGACATAAGAAACATAATCAACATACAATTGAAAATTCTTTTAAGTTCTTTTAGTTGAACCTTAGACTCTCTTTCAGTTACCCTTTTTTATCAAGTAAAGATAAGTTAAAGTTAAATTGACGTCAGATAGAAGTTCGCAACTTTTCGTCACTTGAAAGCTTTGTGAGCCCAATTTGCTTCTGATAAACTTTTAACAATTTTACTCAGGACCACAGCTAATGCATGTTATAAAGTTCAACACTCAACGTACTTTAGAAGATTAAGTATGCTTTTCCAGGTCTGTGCCTGGCTTGTGATGTCACTTGAGCATTTTAGTTGGGGCATATCAAATGGCGCCCGAAACCTGGCCGAGTAATAAACTGCTTTGCCCGGGCCATTTGTCAGTTTAGGGTTTCATCTTTTTGTGGGGCCCATTGAGTGCACTCGAAAAACAATTTCAAATTGCACTCAAAGCTAAACTGGCGCTCGCAGAGGTGACGACGGGCGGGCGGACATGTGTGAAATATGATATGCTCATTAAGGCTGTGCTTGGGCATGTCCTCTGCCTCTGCCTCTGCCTCTGCCTCAGCCACGCCCCCCAGCTCGCCCGCCCAAGGCGCCACGCAAGTCAAGTGCATAAATAAACGACTCGCTGCCTGGCCTCTCCCCGTCGACACCCGGGTCTTAATGAGAAAGATGATGGTGAGGATGATGTGGCATACACCTGCAGCCCGTCTGCCTCTGTGATATATCATCCGGCTGCTGCTGGCGCTACGCAAGGACACTTGACTGCTCTGTGTCATCCTGTATAGCGGCCACCCACTCATCCAATCTGCCCCAGCAGCTGCCAAGAGTAAGAAGTGGCAGAGCGGTAGACTGAATACCCTGATGGTAATGTTAAAGCTCACCAGAATAGAATTTTTTAAATAATTAAATACAACTGATAACTTCATTGCTAAATCTATGGATAAATAAATTTGGCGACCCTTGTTCGTATTATAAATGCTACCAAATGTGTTGGCAATTCCTCAAAACCCAGTAAGTAAGCTGTCACTCTGAAATACCCACTTCCCAAAGCTTTTTGTATTACATTAAAAAAAAAATAATTTTTTTTAAAGAAGACACATAAGTATAATTTATTTTACAGTTGTAATACTTCACTAACAGTGAACGATTTTCTTTTACTTAGAAACTCATTCAAAAATTCACCTTTTAGTTCTCTTCAATATTCTGTTATTATTTATTTATAAACACTATCCCCCAAGGAGCTTATCTTTCCAGCATTAAGTCTACAAACCCAATAGGCTCTACTGGTTTATTCTGGCTGTGTTTTAGTAAGTTCGCTTTTACAGTGCGTGGTCAATCGGCGTAATAAATCATTATAACGCCCACCAAGCCCCGAACCCCAAACCCCGATCACCGATTAAGTCATCATCAGCCGTGGCAGCAGCAACTCAAGAGAAGAGGGGGATCTTTGGTGGAAACAATGCGTCGTCGATGAAGTCGTCGTCATAATTGGCGTGCCCAAAAGTTGCCTTGGGGTCAGGGTCGGGCTTGGACGTGGACGTGGACGCGGCTTGCGATCGGGTCCAGGGGTTCGGGTTCATTGGGGTCTGTGTGACGCAGTCCAGGCGCCGTCGGGCAGCTTACTTAAAAACCAATAGAGATTTAATCTGTTTGACTCTGGCAATGAAGTCATTTAGAATGTAAATGTATTAGACCAAGTGAAGATCCATGTGACAGCCTTTTTGTTTGTATGGACATCTTACTATGGAAAGGAATCTATTTTAAAACAATTTTTGAAATGTAGAATATTTCTTTGACATTACGGGGATTTTAATAAAGTATTCTTAAGAACTTTAAAAACTTCCAAACAACTTTTTTATTTAGTCACTAAAAATATAAAAATTTAATAAAACTATTTTCAGGTGCTTGTTTAATTTCGAAAAATGATGATACAACTGGTCTGAGCTAGCTTAAAAATATTTTAGAAAAATTGTAATAAATTTTACTAACTAACTGAAAATATTCTTAAAACTAATCAAATTTTTCCATAAGCAGATGTTATGAAAAGTATGTCTTCTAATAAAATTGAAATTATTTACAAAGGCATGAAGTGTAATATATATCTAAATATGCACATTAAGTATTAGTATTAACCTAAACTAAAGATACATAATATTGCAGTATTGATATTGTCTCTTCTTACTCAACAGCGGTTCTTACTTAATAACGATAGCATCCAGTCCTTCCTCCCAACCCGGTATTAGATTTCCTTTTTCACTTACTAACCATTATCATAGCCTGCCCGAAGACACCTGTTGTTGGGCCCACACCGGCGACCGTATTATTTACCTTCTCCGCAATTCCCCGTAATCATAATACTTACACCTTTCTCCCGCGACGATGGCTTCCGCTCTCCGGTGGAGGAAACAGAAATACTCGAATGCAAATCAATTGTGAATACAAATAGAAAATCTGCATGAAAACGGGGGAGGCTGCCGTGGAAGAAATGTAAACTCTATAATAAATAAAAGAAGCACCGTTAACAACAGTAACAATATACCCAAGGGGGGAATTCGCTCCAAAATTGCAATTACGTGTACACAATAAAAAAATATAAAAATAACAATAATAAATATTAGGAGGAAGAAAGGAAAAAATAGGTACAAAAAATTATATTCGTATTTAAATGCCTTTTATAAGTAATCAATATTTAAAGCAAAGTGATTTATACATATATAAAGTTATGGTGCTTATTTCTCTGCCCAGTCCCGCTAGCACACAGTACGTGTAAATAATTTACTTAATTTTTTTTTTAACAAAACTCATTTCCTATATTTTGTCTCATATCTAGCCACTTTTTTTCAATTTTTTAATTCAACTAATTTGATAATATGATTCCCCTGGTGGCATAAATTACCAAAAAATCTTGCCAGGGATGTGATGGAAAGTATTCTGTGGCATTCTTCTCTCTGTATATCAGTAGTTGACCTTCCAACTAGGAGCCCAGCGTTTGTCTTGGCCTGGCGTGAATTTATTGCTTAATCATGCGCCTTTTTAGCCGCACAGCTGAAATGTAAATAAAATGCAAATGCGGAGCGAGGCGGAGTGGAGTGGAGTGGCCGAGGTCCAGGTCCATCCGGACGCTTTGGGCTTTAGGTCTCAACAAGGTGAGTGTTGTCCAGCTGGACGGGAACCCATATTCTGCATACACTTTCTGGGTAGGCGTCGCGTCGGTAGCGGCATAAAAAACTGAGAAAAGAAAGAAATTTGCGGCTGCAACGCTGTGCCGTTTGTTTTATTCGCGAGGCGCGTGTGGGCGATGGGTTCAACTAGTAAACGCTGCAATTAATATGAGGCACATGGAAAAGCACGGCACACTAGCCCCAACAGCAGCAGCAGCAGCATCAGCAGCAACAGCAACAGCAACAGCAACAGCAACAGCAGCAGCAGCAGCAGCAGCAGCAGCAGCAGCAACAGCTTGCCCACCCACACGGCGCACAGTTGCAGTTTAGATACTTTTGCGTTGCAAAAATCATAACTCTTGAACGAGTTAAGATATATATATTCCTTATATGAAAGGTAATTTTAATACCTTTCGATTAATATGGTGTGATAAATAGTACATTTTATAATCGAAAATTAATGGTTTTTGGAGCAGTTTTCTTAATTTTGATCAATTTATATTTCGAAATATACTTTTCATTGGTTTCCTCTGAAAATGGTAATATGGTGCATATGTTATGTTTTAAAAACAAACAAAAAATTAATTCTAAAAAAAAAAAATTCTTTTTTTACTTTTTTCATTTTATATATTTAATTATTTATGCACTTTTTGTTCAAAATAATCATTTAAGTTTACATTATTTAATATTGTTGATGACAAATTCATTATACATTGATTTTATGTCATTAAATGTCCTTACAAAGTCAGGAATTAAAAAACAAGACGCCCATACAGGTAAAAATGCATTCCCGCCATACAATTTCGTACTGCGCAGCGACTGTGCTTGTAGCCCAATTTGCACGGAACCACATGTTTTTTACGCTGAGTTGAAAGTATCTTTTGATTCGGAAATTTGGGGTGGCAGATTGGGGCAGCCGATCTTTTTTGAATATGATAAAGAACATATTCAAGAACAACACCTTATACGCCAAACCCATCAATCGGTGTAGATTCATTTTTGACATTCCATCAAATTTGAAAAATAGGTAAAAAATGAGTACATCGGTAAAACAGGTATGCCTGCACGTGCAAAAAATATTTTAATTTGATTCAAAGTTAGTTTTACCGAGAATTTATGCCCCTTTCAATAGAGACCATAAACCTGCAGGTCGGTTACATATTTTACCTAAAAATAGACCGTAAAGTCTGAATTTTTATAAAAAACTTTCTGTTTTTTTTGCGACTCCAAAAAGGTTCTAATTTGAACACGTGCAACTTCTTAAATACTGAACCGATTTGAATACTTTTTTGAATTTAACCCTTTTGAACTATTACCCGTCGAATGCAATAACAAATGATACGATCCGTTGTCTTCGAAAAGTTGATTTTTACAACGTTAATGTATCTTTCCGGCAACTGTGCGGCGACTACATGCAACATGCTCGCTTCGAACCCGGGTGAGCGCTACACTGGCCTCAAAGCTTGGCATCAGTCAGAAAACGAGTTCCCTCGCGCGCGGTCGTGGCAAGCTCGCCGAAAGCCAGCGGTCCAGTCCAGCAACCCACTAAGTTTATGCTTTTGTATTAGTTGGCCTGCCCCACTAAGGCATAAAGAGGAAAACAAAAGCCAGTCTCATTGCGCTCCATTAAACAGATGCCAAATACGTGCTGTGCAAATGGTGTAAAGGCATTATTTTGTCGAAATTTGTTGGACTTTGGCTAACGCAACACTGCATATTTGTATTGTTTTAAATCACGTGATTTATGCAAATTATCGAGGCAATTTGTAGCAGCAAAAAATTTGGAAATATTCCCCCCTCAGTGAAGTGATTGTGTTTGTGCCCGCAGTCGATTTAGAACGGTGGAAAGGCAAAGCATCGGCCGACTAACAGCCAGCCACAGCAAACGATGTCGATGAATATAACTATTAAAACGAAGTTAAAGTTGCTCCCGGGCCGCATACAAATAGAGCTGTAAATAAATAAACAAACAAGCGCGTTCAGTTGGTAAGTTTCGATTGCCTTTTCGGGCTCTGGGTTTTCGTTAAGGTCGGGCTGCTGACCAGATGTGGAATAAATCATAATTAGAGGGGCTAACATTTCAAATTGGGTTAGACTGCAGTGTGGGAAACTCCGGGGAATTTTCTTCTGTCTTGTGTTTGTGTTTGTGCAACCGTTTAGTTTAGTCTCGAGAATTCTGGGGCAGTGCCTAAAGTGTTTGTTTATGGCATTAAGAAGTTTAAGGCGTCTCGGATGTTATCTGTGTTCACTATTTAGACAAATTACCACGGTCCTATTTTCTCTTTCTCCACGTGATTCAAGATGTTACAAAGCATATCAGATGGCATGATAACTCCAATATAGAGCAGGTAAAGTGTAACAAACTCTAAGCCGAAATGAAAACAAATTTGCTCCGGTGGTGTTGATTCCCCAAAATATTTCTCTTTACGTTTTGTTGCGTCCGTTAGTTCAGAGTTCTTTGACTTCTAGTACTGTTCCTAATTGTCTTGCGCAATCCCTGACTTTTGAAAGACTTATTTCTTGACAGTGGCCAATAAACCTGCCTACTTCATGGGCAGAGCTCTCGACGCCCATTACTCATGCCAAATCGTCTGTCACTTCGCACCTTCTCTAAGCCGAATCTACGGTCAAGTTATCAACGCAGCTTCGAGTGAGCTATGTGCTGTGTGCTTTGTGCTGCTAAAGCCTTATGCAACAGCTCAAATTAGCCATGCAATTTGTACTTAACTATTTACAGAGCACTCAGTATGCGTCCGAGGACTGGACCCCAGTGTGGGGATAATAGCTTCTCGAGCACTCTACAGAGGCGTTGCGTGCCGTGCCTGTGAGGGCCGCGAATAATAAAATGGCCCAGGATTTGACGCGGACAAGCAACAAGTTTATCACTAGCCGAGCCATGCACTGCAACGCTCTAGTGTTGGGACAAAATCCCCATCAAAAGTATCGAAACTATCGGATCAATTTTGGGCGTAAAAAATCGTTCAATATAAATTACAAAAACCTATTCTAATTTTACCAAGAAAATATGTTCCTTAACCAAAAGCTTGAAATATGAAATAATATCAGAACGAATTTCCGGCTTTAGTTCTATCCCGAAACGTCCTGCTCCTACACTGAGATCCAGTTTCAGCTTCAGCTCAGACACCATCACCATCTCCTGCTCCAACTCCCAGCTCCATCTCCAGCTCCTATTCCCAGCTCATCTCGAGATGCAGCTTTGAGAATCGGACGCCAGACGACATGTCGTCGGCGTCGAGTGGCAGGCGCAGATGGGTGCGGCAGATAAGGAACTGGGCTCCGGACAAAGAGCAGTGCAGCGGATATGCCGGCAACGGGTCCGATCCAATTTGCATGACAGTCCCTTAAAGTGGGCTACTCATGGCCCGAAACTGGCTAATGAAAATAGATATACAGGGCCGTGGAAACAGTTCCCTTGGCTAACACCCTAATTTTAAAGTTTTAAAGTTTAAAGTGTAAAGTTTCCTAATACATTTTTTAATTTTTCTTAAAGAAAACTACACGTAAATAACACATTTATAATTCATATTATACGATTATGATAATTATAAAGCTTTATTAATAAATGGATTGTGAAGTTCATTGTTGAGAATTAAGCTTAGTTTCACTTAAGTTTTGCTTAAAAGTTATTTAAACTTTTTAAGTAAACATTTCTTTTTTTTTATATGAAAGTAAATATTTAAGCAATTGTTTGAGCTACCAGTTTAAGCTTGCATATGTTGACCGAACCAACCTTAGTTTTTATTTCTCTCATCTTTTCTTTGAGAGTTTTACTGCCGTAATATCCATATTTGCAATATCAGGCCTGCGCAGGATTTTCCGCATACACCAGTGATCACAATCTTAAGCCAATTGTCGCCCATTTTAGGTAACTTTATGCAGCTGGAACTTTTTTTTTTAAACTTTAATCCCACGGGCTGGACCACGCTTTATGAGTGTCTCACCGAGTGGAGTTTTTTCCGGAACCACTCACCCACACACGGCGGTGGAAGCAGACGCAGCTGCTCCTCTTCCGTCCGGGCCTTTAAAATAATGGCTGGAAATTGTTGAGCGACATTAAAGAAGATGTCGGCTATAAATAGTCGTCGGCAGACAGGCATAGAGTCAGGAAACAAATATCAGACGATTGTCCACTATTGTCTCTGAGCTCATTGATAGTTCGACTTGAGTGAGCCAGCTCGTTGTTTCCAATTAATTAGTTTACGTTTAGCTTTCAATTTGTTAGGTTTGTTGCGACCTGTGATTAAAGATGACCATGAAAGATTCGATGTATTTATTTCTTTTCAACTTTACGGAGAACTATCACACTGCTATCAATTTCTGTGTAAATAAACAAATCAATGAAAGTACACTTCATTTGCACAAAAATTAAATTAAGCTGGCATTTATTGGCTTTGCTAAATTCCAAAGGAAATGTTGCAGCTTAGCCTGAGACAAAAGCAAGAAAGCCTTGTGATGGCAACGTGCCTTATCAACAATAACATTATGTTGTTAGCACTTGCAAATCTATTAGAATAAAGCTCCCCCAAGCAGCTCGACCAATTAGCATTATTAACGAATTTCACTATGCAGACGATAAACTGCTCCCCAAACTTCTGTCCAACAGGTGTATAAACAATGTCGGTCGCCCGCCTCGTCCTGCCCCAAGGTCCTTGCTTTGATTTGCACAAAGTATTTGTAAGACACGGCAACAATGCCATTGCCTTGCGCAAGTTTAATTAGCAATACAAACAGCCTGTCCTGTCACGGCAGGCGGCCGGGCCTTTGATTACTCCGCTCCCCGCTGCCATTTCACCGGAATCTCTGTTTTGCCGCTTTGTCGGGCAGAGGAAAATGAGACACGAGAAATACACTGACCGAGAAATGCACAGGCTTCGGAACCTTAATGATTAATTAAGGATATTATCCTAATGATTTATTAATAATATTATATGCAGTATGTTTTTTTAAATCATTTATTAAGGATATTATTATTAAATAAACTTAATTTCCTTTCATTCGTTATTAGCTTAAACTTGAACAACCATAAAGTTTATTAACGCCTATTATATATTTAATACATCTATTTTATTTGTCAGTTTATTCAGGCATACCCCTATAACTTGACGACAAACCCAGAACCAATTGATTTTCTAAGTCTATATAATTAAATATCACAGAAAACCGAAAAACCGGCAAAATAATAAATTTTTCCTATTCATTTATAACTGAATTCTTGGCAATTTTAATAATTAAATTAATTAGCTTTGGGGCAGTGCATATATTGGAACCACCAGCGGCGTTTATATTTAATTAAAATGTTGCTCGCCAAACCTTTCAACTGTCAATAAAAAAAACTAAAAAGCTACAGACGCTGCGTATGCGCAATTTTGTTTTTTACCTTCTGTCAGCAATAAAGGCGAATATCTTATTAGACAGCAGCTAATTGATTTTCTCCTATCCTCGGGCCAGCTGTCCTCTTTGCTTTTTTGAGACCGTAGACTTTGGCCTCCGCTGACCTTTTCGTATCTGTGCTCGCACGTGTTCGCAAAATTGATAAGACATAAATATTCGTTATGTACCAAGAGCAACAGTTTGGCCCCATAACGTAAACATAAAAGGGATGCCAGGGCCACTGTTCGACGTAATTGAAACCCAAACAGAAGGCCCAACAATGAGATCCAAAAGTTTTGTTACTTGCGGGACTGCTCGTTACGCTTCATTAATTTTCTTTTGTTTTTACAATAAATGTTCCTTATTCCCATTTGGATGCAAGCAAAGGAAAATTCTAAAAGGCTTATGCTTATGCTGTGAGGATTGTACACGTATATTTTGTCTTTCATATTTTAGGCCCTTAAACTAGATACAATAACCTATAACTATGAACGTACACTATAAATGTATCGTAGCATTTTTATTTTCTTCTAGTAAGACTAGAATTAATCTTGGAAATTATATTTCTTCTCTGAAGATTTAAATTTGTAAGCAGTAAGGAAAAGGTTATGTTTTAGTGAGGATTGTTTCGGAATAAAATTTGCTGCTTGAATCTCCCAGTATTAAATATATTTCAAAGTTTAATTTAAAGTTAGATTGTAGAGCTTTTACATTTCCAATCCTACGAACTTTAACCTCTTTCACGTGATTGTGGTTTTATCTAAGAAAAAGGGCTTCTTGCAAACCAATTTCCTTGACCAAATCGGGTCAGCATACGCTGTATATTCTTTCTTGGGTTTTATTTTCTTTGCCTGAACTCAGCATGCCCCAGCTAACCCTTTTAAGCACACAAACGCTTCCGGGGGGATCGAGAGGAGCCCCATTAAACACCTTTCGAACTCCGCTTGACTGACTGGCTGTCACGTTTTCCCTCCAGAACTTATGGCTCTGTCAGGAGAATGAAATGTAGAGGCAAACGACATTGCTTAAACATGAACTCGGCGCCCATAAGTGGATGGGGGTGATGTGGCAGGGAAAAGCGGCGTGATTAAAAATGTTTTAGATGAACTACCGCATGAGGGCCAAGTTAAATAGTTGTTAAATCTAAAAAAAAATCAGTATTTAGAGGTGTGCTCTCCAAAGATTTCAAAAACTATTGTAAAAATATTAGATTGATTCCTAACTAAAATTTGCTGTGCTCAGCCAAAAAATCTCAGATATAAAACAAATGAATTTTCCAATTTATCTATATATGTAAAAAAAAAACATTTTCAGCAACTCTCCTTAAAGTATCCTAGGATGCTTGAGATAAACTTTTGTATATAAGTATTTTATAGTGTCAAGAATGTACACTTTTAATTAAACAGAAATTTATTATCAACTCTCCTATAATTCCAGCATAACATATCTATTTTATAGATCCAAAACCCCTTTCTTTAACCCCAAATAAAACAATATACCCCTTACATTATAGAAGTGCCCGGTATAAAAAGGGAAAGGTAGAAATAATGCTTGGACACAAAATTGGCAAAGAGATCCCTTCAATATCCGCGTCCATAGAGTTGATTTATTTTTGTAGTTGTTTCTATTAACTGCCGTGGCAGTTAGTGAACTCCCTTGCAATGGCAGTGCCGACTTGTAGATTTTGGCCAAACTCGTGAGCCAAGTTCCCGGCCGCGCTGAGTGCCTGGCACTTGCAGTTCATTTGCTTAAAAGTTGGCAGTCCCTGCCTGCCGTCCGTTGGATGTTTGGCAACAGCCAAACAATTACCCAACGACGGGCTGGAGAACCATTCTCCTCCCCACTCGCTGTCGGCCCAAAAAAAAAGGAGAATTGCAGCCAACGGTCGTGAACTGGGATCGGGAGGAGGGGAGCACAAGGGCAGGGTCTGGCACAGGGGCAGGTGCAGGGCAGGGGCATGGGAATGGGCCATGGGCCTGGGCATTCTAGCGGAACTTTGTGTCGCATTATGCCGTGTTTCGGGTTGTCGGTGGATGTTGCCGCCGCTGCTGTTGTCGTCGTGGCTACATGTTGGCTACAATGTTTGGTTACAATTGTTTTTCAGCATTTTTGTGCGCTGCCTGCCAGCGACATGCACATGTATAGATAGATAGATACAATTGTATCTGCTGCTCTGCAGGCAGCTCTATATGGTGCCGTGTTCTCCACACACACGGACACACCGCACACACACTAATTATGTTTTGTTTGCGCTTGGCTGCCGTTCCACCCCCTCTCACCCAACCACCCCACCTCTGCCCCCTTCCCACAGCTTTTAATTATTCGTATGTCACATTTCAGTTTTGTTTTATCAATAAATACGCAAAATGGGAACATTTCAAGTGCACAGGTTTTGAAGAGGAATGAAAGTCCACCAGGGCAGATGGGTACAGCTGTGGCCAGAATAATGGCACTAAGTCTGGGTTTCAAATAAAATAAAGTAGGATAAAGATAGGTCAAAATATATGTTTACCAGTCTGAAGTAGGCATATACTTCAAAAATATATATATTTTCACTTTCCTACACATTGCTTTATATTTAAGGTTGTATATTTGTTTAATATTCATACAAATCTGGCTTACAAAAGATATTTAATGAATAAAAGTGTAATTTTGCACAAAATGTTTATACTGGAAGTGAAATATTTTTGCAATTCAAAGTTGAGGAAACATTTTAAATTTCGACTATCGGGGCTCTACAAAGATTACTAGGGGTTTTTAAAAAAAAGCTTAAAATGTTGAAAATAAATTATGATACAATTTACACTGAAATTGGTACCAAAAAAAATGTATTTTACATTTAAGATACTCTAAATGTAATGCTTAAATACTTTAGTAATTTCTAAAGTGACGTGTTATAAGTAGTTTTTTAAGTTACCGAAATTAAAAATATTTTTAAACCCCAAGAATATGTTTTCAATACTGTTCACTTGATCGCAACTGTTTTGCCATTTGCTTGCATGTTGCTGCTGGAAATCAAATTATGGCTGACCAATAACTAAGCTGAGATTTGATGAATGAAGTGTTAATTACAATCCTCTGACAATGCTGCTCGGATTTACTTTGTTTAGTCTATGAATATGAAATAATTAAATTAATTTCCAGGAAAATATAAAAGGGATTGCTTGCTAAACTATATTGTATGCTCAATTAAGCTACCCAAGAAGTTCGAAATGGCTTAGTTCAGTTTTACTATAGTTTGAGATAGTTTTAGTAAATACCCCCCTCTCACACAATTTTACGGAAAACCTTTTCGAAGTAAACACACAAGTACATGGTCATTTTCGGATCATAATCGGATTAATTACGTCCTATAACTAAAGTTGGCCAACAATCTTTTGCAGCAATAGCCCATGAAACTCACGGTTAGATCATGCCGTAAATCCATCAAGGCGTACTTCGCCTGGGAAGTGACAGCCGCCGTCGGTTGCACTCAATGCCAGAGCCAGCATAAAAATGAATCGCCGCCTGGTTTGATGGCCCAAGTCGATCCAAAGGCTTTAGCCATAACTTTATGGATCACTCAAGCGGCCGAGGCGTTCAATTAAATGGAGGAGAAGATGGTCCATAAAGTGATGAATGAAAATGACATCAGCGGGAAAAACAGGGAAAAGGAAAAAAGGAGGGCAAAGATATGACGAGCTGTTTCCCAGTGGCCACTGCTCTTTTTTCTTTTTTTTTTTTTGGGTTAATCAAATTTAGGCGCTGCGAGTGCGAGTGGGAGTGGGGGCTGGAGGGGAATACAAATAACGGTGGCCCATTAAGCACCTGTGTACTCATATGCGGTACACACACCTTTCAGATACGTTTCGTGAGTGTACCAGATAGCAGATACCGGATACCACGGCACAGAAGGCAAAGAAGGCACGGCAGCCGACGATTTGGGCACGCATTTTACGTTAATTACATGTCGCTACAATGTCGGGCTTTGTAATTATTTTGACAGCCAAACCGTCGCCGCTGCTTTTGTTATTCCAGCTGTATCTTTTGCATTCGGAAATCCGAGAGTTACAGTTACATTCGTCAGCATTCGGCCGAGTATATTTTTTTTCTGCCTTTATAATGACGAGAATTTCTAAAAAACCCCAACCCCGGATTCAATCCTGGCAGCCAGTCAGTCATTCAGCCTGTCAGCAGCATTTTGTTTAATGAGCTTTTTACGAGCCGTGCAATGAGTAGGATCCCCTTTACAAGCCTCGAAGATACAGATACAGCCGGCCGGGAGTCGCTGCGTTGGGTACTCACATCACACATGACATCAACAGTTAGGGCGGAACGTGGATACCCAAGGCGATTGCAGGACTCAAACTGGCTGCGAGGGTTGGCACTATCTATTTGAGAAAAGCCTCTTGAGTGTGGCTTTTACCTGGCTTTCATTTTCTCACAAAACTAGACAAACTATAGTTGTATTAATCTTTCCTATTTCTATTCAAATAACACATTTTGTGCTGTCGAATAAAGTGAGTTCAACGAATTTCAATTACTTTGCCTTGGTGGTTAACACATCCTTTGGCGAAGCCCTCGCTAGCCATCCTCTCGGGTTACGCGATAATCAAACAATTGAATTGCTTTTTGAGGTTTGCTGAGAACTCAGTTGGCAAGACAGTTAGTTGTTGGCTTGTTGACTGCGGTCGGATGGGAGCTGGAAGCCGTTCGAAGCGACAGCCAAACATCAAAGTCGTTGCCTTCCATCAAGTGCGAATGCAGCTCGGATGATGATGAGGATGGCTATGCCAGCGCTGTGTCTGCGGCTTTGGCGGCTTCGGAGGTTGCCCATGTTTGAGTGACTGCTTGGCTAACTCTCTGAGCATTGCACTCGCATAAATATATGTAGTTTCGCTCCAGTTTAAAGACGAACGCGTGCGTAAGTCAAGCATATCGCCAGAGTTACAGTCACAGTCACAGTCACACACAGCGTAATCGCCGCAGAGTCATGTTCAGAGTCATATTCAGAGTCATGCCTATGGCCGGCGCATAAATGCATAAAGAGTGCGACGAGTTGTTGTGTGCTTGCAACCGATTTGCATAGGAAGACTGACAAAAACGACTTCGATATACGTTGATCGCAGCATTGCCGAGCCAGCAATTGTATCTGCCAGATACAAGTATGCTTTGAATTTATGCAGGCGACATTGATACATATGTATCTATAGATGCATGCAGGTTTTTTCAGCTATATTTCCGATGATATTATTGCACGCAGTACAGTGTATTTCGAAGTAGATTGCCCTCCCAGGGTGACAACAAAGAGGTCACAAAAGATTATATTCCTAAAAGGGGATGGAAGGAGACAAATTTTCAATTTTGTCATACATTCTGTGGCTTTTTGTGGTTTACAGTGACCAATATTCGAGGTGGTAAATTTGAGCAACACTAAAATTGATGTAAGAAAGCAATATTGTTATACGGGACAAAAAAAAATATTAATTTAAACGAAGTTCGCTCAACCAGAAATGCAATGTTTGCGCGCTTTAAGAAATATACAAATGCCATTTAAAAACTTTTCCTTTCATCTCATCTCTCTATATACATTTGTTTAATGACCCTTTATATTTATATTTGCTTAAGTTAAAGTTTTATTATCTTAAAGACAAAATAAGTTTATTTGATTAGAATATATTTTATTTCTGCTTTCTTATTTTTTCTTATTTTAATAGTTACTTAATTTTTTAGGGCTCTCTTTGTGTTCAGTGTAAGTGAACAAAGTCGCATCGACCTTACATTCCTTATCTCATTCCTGCTTTATCATTCCCCCTCTCTGTATGTGAAATATGAAAAATCAATTTCAAATGCTTTGTAATAACTGCAGATGCAAAGCCAAACACATTCAAAGGAATAATGAAAGTTTAGAAATACAAAATCCATGCCTCCCCCACAGGGTTCATAACCGCTTCATTGTGCACTTAGGCACTTGAAAAAATGATTTTAATACGAGCATAAACATTACACAAAAAGTTGTTCATAATAATTCATAATAATTTTTATAAGAATGCAAAAACATTGTTAGCAACAAACAAATGTAATATGTAACTGTGTAATAAATATTTAAATTTAATTTACTCGTAGTATAGTTTTGAATATTTTTGCACTCTGTATAATGCATATGCGTTGGCCAGCGGACAAGTCAAGGAGACCAGAAGCGTTGGAGGAGAAAATGGCGCTGGAGTCGACAGTTGCGGACCAGCGGTTGGTGCAATGTGTGGTCGTGCTCATCACGTTCTCTAACCCCTAAAGCCAACCCTTGGTCTAGGGCTAGCTTATATTTGCATAAAATGTGCAACGGCTCCTCGGGTTACTTTTTGTATTTTTCTACTTCCGTGGCTTTTATTTATTTTTTTATTATTATTAATTTATGCGCCTGCCTCGTTCGGTTTCCAGTCCTGCCCCCTCTGATTGCAACTCGGTGTAATGGCGTTTATTTCAAGCCAAAGTCAAGTGCTTCGCAAAAGTTGGTGGCAAATTAATGAGCTTTTACCGTCCTTACCCGGCATCTGATTAAAACTTTTCTCTCAACCTTGCCATTCTGGATGCATGAAGCCGTTAGGAAAGTTCGCTTCCGACACATTTCCATTTCCACTACGGAGATTTTTTTCACCAGCAACTCACAAAGCGATTTCCATTCTCATCGAGGAGGGGCCCGCCCTCATCTCAGATTTGACCCAGTTATGGCCTGGCTGGGATCACGATTCACGGTTTTATTTTTCCCATTTTAATTATGGCTGCATTGGCTCTCTGCTTTGTGGTCATCATTTTGCTTGGGACTTCAACCGGCCAAATAAATGGCCAGGGGGCTGGTTTATTCAAATTGCTATTGTTATGGATAAAATAAAATATTTGGGGAGAGCTTTTCTGTGGCTTTGTTCCCGCTGTCTTTTCTTTGGCCGGCGGATGCGGAGATTTATGGAGATATGTAAATAGTGGGTTAGAATATACATATTTATAAATCGCTCTTAAAGGATGTATTACAACTTTTAGGGTTGGGTTAGGTAAATGGGTTAATTTCATTGGATGCAGCCTAACCTTTTTTAGCATAAGCCAACATATTTATTATATGATGTTGTGTAAGGTTATGAGTTTAAAAGTTTGTGCTGCAAAAATGTCACATTATAATCAGTAATAAATCTGAAGTGAATCCTATAACTTTAGCTTGTCTTTATGTTCTTTTTATCTATGCATAGGCTATAGCAAAAATTGAGAAACAAACGATTGAAAGGTTGAATATGCGTGAAATTTGAACTGTCTTCCCCTAATTAACATAGTTTTTACATAAGCGAAATTTTTCTGCTATTTAAATTACAATGGTATGACAACTCCGTAATAAGAGGAAAGTTCCCAGTTCCAATCAAATGGCTTTTTAAACAGTTGGGAAAAGAGTAAAGATAGTACTGACTGTCCGGGTTGCTACAACAATGCCGCCAATAAAGCTGGCCCCAGTGTTTAATCAAGTGTGAAATCTTTAATCAAGGCGAGACCCCTCCCCCGCCAGCCATCGCATCTCCATCCATTCACCATCCTATGTTCCGCTCACGACTGAGTGAATTCCCAGCTGCCGTCGGGTGATCTGAGACCCAAAATCGCAACTCCAGTATCGAGATGCCAGAGCCAATGCAACGCAGCTGTCTCGTGGCTTTTCAGTTAGCCTACCTGGCTTGACCTTTTTTCCACTGTTATTATTGGCGGGGATGTGTACCTTCTGGAGCCCTCCCACGCTCGCCATCCCTCCCACCCCGCCGGGCCTGTCAATTAAAAAGCCATGGTCTGGCCCAGGCCCAGACCCTGAACTGCACGACTGTTGCCAGTTGGCGATGAACGGAAAACGGAAAACGATTGCAAGTTGTTTAACTCGTATTTTCACTGGCCACTTTCGAGTGCGAAATTAAGTGAATTAGCTGTGAATGCCAAGCTTAAATTATCGGCACAGATATTGGGCCCTGGATAAGGAGGGAACTGTGTATATAGTACGAAGGAGTTCAAAGGGAATTTTTAAATATTTACCTTTTGCACTAAATAAGTTAGGCAGATCGAAGTTTAAATGTTTTCTCATATCCCTGACAAGCGTATATTTATTAATCAAATTCCTGTAAATCAGGAATTCCCTATTAGCCACATTATAATCAATTATAATCTACTCTTCCGTTATGTATTAGTTTCCAGAAACTTATATTAGGTTAAGCCGCAAACACAAGTCCAGCTAGTAAGCAAATTCTCCCCTTTATCTTTGCAGTTATGATACCGCAGTGAAGGCTTCGCAGAAGAGGAGTGGTAAGTGGAAACTTGAATGGGTTTTTGGTGTGGTTGAACACCACACACACAGACACTCTGCCACAACATAGGGGACCCCAGGGACGCATCGGTATCAATCTTAATTTATATCAAATTTAATATGGTTGTTCGGAATCGAACGGCAGCTGGAAATGGATGCCTTCGGGAGCAGCAACCCCAAGACCCTCAATGCCGAGCTGCCTACACATATGCTGTGTGCTGAGGTTTCCCATTTCGATTTTCCCCTGGCCCCTGAGATATGCAGTGCTGATGGGCCTTCGGCCCAGTGCCAGCAGCGCCGTGTTGCACACTTCTGGGGCCTTAAATCCTTGCGTCAACGCACGTAAACATGCCACAAAAAAATATTGAAATGGGCGCCAAGGAGGGTATACCGCAAAACACACTTAAGTGATTTTATGGTGCCATTCAAATGTTTTCCAAGTCAGCCGAACGTGAACAGCCGATACTTGGGCTCCTCGCCTGGCTTCCATAAATTTTAGCTCAACGCCTCGAGGCGTTCTTCTGGGCTCACGTAAGCAAGTGGAAAACGTTTACCGGCAACAAGTAGACACTAGAGTTTACCGCACAGAAGGTTTACCGGGGCGGAAAACAGCCTGATTTCCTTATCGTTCAGCGCTGCCGCCTGTCGACGGCTCTCGATTTGGTTGAATCCTGAATGGCTGACTGCCTAAGTGAGCGATTGAAGGCTTCGGGTCCTTGCATTGCTTACCAGTTCACATTAAAGCACGTACTGCCTCGATAAATTATGCGATACGACCTGAATTTAAGTGCTGGGGTGGTGATTAGAAGTTGAAACCCCAAATGCAAACCAAAATGGAGATGAGTTTAAGAGCTTTTGACTTACAAGGATATCATGAAAGTCTGTTTTCATACACTGAACCTTCTGGATCCCAGAACAAAGGTGAGGTCGCCAGCTGGTCTCTAATGCATAAAGTCATCTATCTTTTTGCTTGCTGTGTGCCACATTTGATAAGTACTTCCATTAGTTCGCATTCATCGGGAAAAACCCTTTTATTACCGCCAGCAGATAATGTATTTCAAATTGTTTAGATTTCCTTGACTGCGTACATCTACAGCCTGAGTTTGCCTCCTTTGGCGACAAAGTTTGTGGCAAATATTTACGCTCTCCCTTCAGCGTTAATGTGTAAATAATTGCATGTCACTTGCTGACTGAGCAAACACTCTGGCAAACGCCCAAATACCCACCTCATTGTTTGCCCTTGCGATTTGGGTTTTTTATTCGGCTTTGCCATCGGATTCGGATTCCGGATTTGTATTTGGATTTCAGCTGCCTCTTTCGGAATGGGCGTTGACGGCTCAACACCTCAACATAATTGGCCGGGGAGCAGCAGATGGCCTGTCATTAAGGTAATGCCAAGTACGCTTGTAATTACCCACCCAAAGGGGGTCTGGCCAAGAAGCAAATAAAAAAACCCCAAGGGTCAAATTAAAACAAAAAGTAAATATACCAAACATGGAACATGAAAGAACCATGTTATTTTTTTTTTTGTTAATTATGTCACTTCGTGTTATCAAAAATTTAACAGAAAATCAATGCGCAGCCCGGCGACATCGGAGCAAAAAAGATTGGAAAATGATTCTCTGACAGATACTCTGCGAGGATTGGGCAGGCGACAGCTTGTTGACAATTGCGTCTTAAATTATGCAATCCATTAAAGAGGAATAAACTGTGTGAATAAAAAATACCAGCACGACCAACGTCCTTACGGTCCAGAGGATTAATTAATTAAAACTTGGTTACGAGTTAAGAGCAGCCAAGGGGTGACGGATGTTGGCCAGAAAGTGGTTGTGTGGTTGCTTTAAGCACCAGTGCTGGTCGGATGGGGATGCATTGCATTTAAAAAGGTTGTAAGTTCTTTAATTATTTGTTAGCAATTAGGTAAAAAATCTTAATAAGACATTCAGAGCTTTCTTATGTTATGAAGGATTTATCACGGGAATATTTCCCAAATAAGCTGCGTGGAAAACAGGGAATATCCGTTTTGATCCGAATTGTATAGCTTCGACTCTATACAACATCTTTAACATCGCTAAAAGCATTATACAGGTCTTATCCAATCAATATACAGCAATCAATGTATGTATTTATATAAAAATATTTTACAATAAAAATGCTTTAGTTCAGCAACCGTTGGAGCGCATTGCCTTAGACTTTTACCATTGACTTCAATTCGTTTTGATTTGTTTGCCTGTTTTCTATGTTATTACATAAAGAACCGAAGCCAACAAATAAGACCCCCAACTTCTGTCAAGTTCAAGGTTCTTCTTCTGGAGACTCGGTGCTGGGATTGGAAGTGGGGTATCCGCGGCCAGAATGGCGCGCCGCCAAGTCTGCATGTGCGAGTTTGTCGCCCTACGCTACGTGTCTGTTGTTGGTTTTGCGCCTCATAAATCACAAAATAAATTTTGCGCGTGCAAAATGTATAAAATGGAAGCGGGACATTCGGCGGGCAGAGACAATAAAAACTTTTTGATTTTTGGATCTTTTTATTTGCTTGCGCGCGGGTGAGCAAACTGAATCGTTCCGAAGGTAGAGATAAAAAGAGAGGCCCAACGGAAACGGAAGTGCGTAATGCCATACGTGCTGGCTGAGCTGACCGAGCTGGTCTGCGGTTTGTTCACGGCGAGGTGCAAGCCATTTTTATGATTAATTGCAGGAACGAAACCCGACATGAGTCAGGCAGTGTGGGTCTGACCTGTGGTTCTTTTGTTGGCAAATGAAACAATAGCCACATTTACACTAAAAATAAAACCAAGCAGCCATAAAAATGTGATAAAGAAAAGGCTTTTTTGGTAAGCGTTGGGTTATTCTCTGGCTCCTTCGAGGGAAAGTCGTAAATACCGATTACGACGCTTAGGCGCCACTTCAGCAATCTGCTTTTCCTACACTCATATGCAGAACTTGGTATTGTTAAAGGTTTATGTATTTATTTTGCTGCTTTATTGCGAATTTCAGTATTGAGTCTTCCGGAAACCTTTTTATGCCTTTATATTTTAACATTTTATATTAAAACTATGTTCAGAATTCAGCAGAATTTATCTTCATTGCTATTTTTGTGACTTAATTGACATAAATTAGAGCCCTGAAAACGCCCAGTTAATTGGGGATCTGGCCAAGGCTGACGTAAATGGTTCGGGGGAGGTCCCAGTCTCCCCTATAAATCCCAAATGTGAAAGCAGCTGTTGGCCAAATGTGCGAAAATGACTGGCCAATTGCTGGCGAAAATGACTTGGCCAGACCACGGCCATGGTTGGGCTCATTTGCATACGAGACCTGGAGGCCTCTCGACTGCAGTTCCTCAATCGTGCCAGCCACTCTCAGTCTGGCTGTGAGTCTGTCAGTAAGTCAGCAAGTCAGCAAGTCAGCGAGCCAGCCAGTCAGCAAGTCAATCTTCGCCGTCACCGAAGACATCAGCATGGAAGGCAGCCACTTGCAACGTTCTCTCAGGTTCTACTTCTGCGCTGCAGCCGCAGCTGGATGCAGAATCCACTGTCTACCGAGGGCACTTTGACTGCGGAGTAACTGTACAAGATAATGCCGCAGTTTCATTATGCAAATCGACGACCCTTCGGGTACTCCTTGCCTGCATTTTGTCGGGCGGATTAACTGGACCAACTGCACGGCTTAAAGCCATCTCAATTGCCTGACACGACTATCTGGAGCTTAAAATACTCTTCTTGCAAGGGAGGGAGACGACGGCGAACAGGCAGATGGCTGGATGTCAAAAGAAAGAAGATTCAATATTGGCCCCAGCCTTAATGTCGCTCATTTTGAGGTAGCTCTTACAGCGAATCAGAGCCTTTTTTGCAAGGGAAAAAACAGGAAACTTTAGCTGACAGCAAAGGCAGCGGATGAAGTTTACTTTACAAAGGACTTTCTGCCGCAGGCCCCGTTAGAAAAAAAGTTTCCTTCATTACTTTTCCCGAGAGGCAAGTCGAGGAAGCAGCCCTAAATAAAGAAATTAAGGAAAGAAAATATAAGAAAACATCATCATAAGAAAACTTAATATGTATAAGGGGCGAGCGAGATATTACGCAAAATTATGATTAAGCTGTGATAATAAACATGCTGCGTGAGCTTAAGACAATATTTTGCTAAATATATTGAAATGGAAAATATATTTTCCTACGTGAGACAACTTAAGAATTTTTTTAAAACAATTAAAATCAAACCTTCTAGATTACTTTCTAGTTTTTTAATAAATTTTAGAGTGAGCTCCAATGTTACTGGGTATTCGAGTGGCCCTTTCGTTTGTCTGATCGCCCTCTTTCGGGTTTTTAATTATGCTCTGGCAGCGCGAAAAAGTTTCTCAAGTGTTTTCACTTCTCTCGCCCTCTGTTTTCCGGAGGGTTCCGGCAATTAACGCCACGTTTCGAGTGGCGGATGTTTTGTCCTGTTGCCGAGTTCTGGGTCGCGGCCTTGGCCCCGCCATGCTCACTTATTAATTTCGCCAATTTGGTGACGGAAGTGGCAGGCGTCGGAAACAAATGAAATTTCATATTTCTTTGCCGCCGCCGATTTGCGGAGACAGCCTCTCCAGAGAAGCGTTGGCTTCAGCTTTTCCCACAGTCCCAGAGACACACGCGCATCCACAGATGCCGAAACTGCCACCGCAGCACAGCATTTTCCACGGCGGCAGCCACTTTGGCGACTTTTCTTCCCACAGTCAACCGTCCGCAGTCCACACAGTCATCGTGGCCGCCAAAAAATATCTGCCACAGGAAGCCATCGGGACTGGGACTGGGGACTGTGGCTGGAGCTGGACGGGCAGCATTAACGAGCTGGGACAGCGCCGGTTGACGGTCGTTTTAACTGTTGCGAAGTCTGCGGCGGTGGCGGCGGATTGCGGCAAATGCAAATTGACAAAGCAAAATGCTTTCCATTTGTTATTTCAACATTTCACTTCGGGGATTGTCAATTAAATAATTGAAACAAGTTATTGGCCATTAAAACGGAATGGATTAAAATGGACCGAGTGCTGCAAGAGCAAAAACATAATACTAAATATTGTATGGGGCTTATTTGGGGGGAATACTGACCACATAAAATCAAATCTGAGCTGGAAATGATTTTCCACCTGCCCAATTGCATCTGCTGTAATCGTGTGTCCCAGCTCGGGGGTCGACCATTGACCCAATAAGCGAAGAACACGGCCCGGCCAAGTGGATGGGGCGGTCAAAAATCGTTCCTTTCTTCTCTAGCTGGGCGAAAATTGCCATGCTGTGGATAGACAGCTGGCAATTTATTGGATTGGATTTGGCCAAGTGCAAGTTGCAGGCATTAAATTAAAACGTGCCCGGCCGCAACAGAGTCGTGATGTGGCAGCTCTTAACCCGCTGACGCCCAGCTAGTTAACCCAAAAAATCCAACCAGGCCCTGACTCAACACTATCCGTGAGATAAGAAAAACGAGAAAGGAGGCGAGGTTCTTTCGCTGGCTTTCTTTGTCCACAAAATGGATTATTATGTTAATTACTGTCACGTCACTGCTCGTCACGCTGGGGCTTTTCCCCACCCAGTCTGGCTCCCTTCCTCCGGGCTTCCGTGAATGCTCCGGAGCTGCATTTAGGCGCCATTCAGCTGCAAATTAGCGCACATACAGAATATGTGCTGGGGGCATTAAGAGCTCACATTCTGGCCACGGAGGAAGTGGGGGTGCGCACCCCCTTGTATTCACCTTTGTGAATAATATTTCCATTGAAACATGAATGGCGGTGATGTGAAGGGATTTCTAATGAAAATTTAAGATGAATTTAACGAGATTAAGTTGTGAGTTTCCGGGCCTCCTTCAATTGCTCCTCAAATCGAGTTTTCTCCTCTTCTCATCCAAAGTATAATTCTCTCTGTGTAGCTTTCTAGGTAACTTCATTAAGTATTATTTAGTTTAAATAATTATTGATGCGGATACATTATTCTAATGAAAGTTAAACACAAACTTGTAAGTTACCCATAACAATTCAAATAAGCTCACACCTAAGCCTTAACACAACTCTTGTTGTTCTTTTATTTTAATAAACTCAATTTTGTGTTAGCAGATTAAAGCCAAATGCCTGTGGGAATTTATAATTAGATTTGACTCGGAATGGTCTCAACACTCGGCTGGCAACCATATCGCATAACACGGCCTGACCACTCGAGAATCTTGTATATGGCCGTTAACACTCTGTTCGACATTATTAAATTAAAAGCAGCCACAATGAGCAGAAGTAGGAGAAGAACAGCGGCTAGTCTTTCTTATATTTTTTTTGGCGAACATTTCTAGCCCATGGCCAAGAGCCAAAAGCCGGTTTGGGCCCGCCGTTCGCGAGGTCAAGTCTGACTGACGTGCGCACGTCTCGAGCGCCGAATAAGGCCCATCACAACAATAATAGACGTAATAATCATCATATGAAATAATATAGAAAAATTATGTTAATCGCCGGCCGTCGCTCGCCGGTCTCTGACCATAAAAGGCAGCCTGTCCAGAACGCTATATTCGAAAGAAAAAGAAACTTCTTGCGTAATCGCAGTGCACTCTGAGGTGCTAAGCGACCCGCTTGGGATTTAATTAGCCGCTCGACGGGGTACAGTAGGCCCAGAATCCAGAAAAGGCGACATTTTTCCGGCGCTATGAAAAATTAAATAATATATTTTAATGTTGTCCTTAGGCCCGACTGCTTGCCAGCCCACCGCGAACATAGTTCATTTAATTTTCATGGCAGTCTGGGCCAGTGCAAATGACACTTGCTTTGATATATAATTAGAATTTATGAAAGTGTCAGGGAGGAAAAAACTTTTCCGGACACCCGGCCAGAGCCGCCCACTGACCAGCTCCGCCCGGCTGCTGTCAGCTGACAGCTGGCAGTGGACCTCGTCGTGCAGAGAGAGAAAAATTATACACATATATCAAGGAACAATTTGTGATAGAAATTGTAAATAGAGAAGACAACCTAAAGGAGATTGTTAAGCCTAAATTTACTTACAGTTTAATGAAGTATATTTTTATCTAACCATATATAATTCTCCTTTTACTTTCAAAGATAAAATCTCTATAAACTGTATTAATTATTTATGATAAATACAAATAATACATTTTTTCCCCTGTGACTTCCTGGGGCGGAATAATCATTATGCAGACAAGGCATCTGACAGCCGGCGGTCCAACCAAGTGGCCAGAAGTGTCCCGAACTTTGGGAAGCAGGGACAGATCTTGTGGGTGACAACGATAGCGGTTTCGGTGACGCCTTCGCTGGAAACGTAACTGAGCTAGCTGAGGAAAAAAACCAAACCATTAAAAGTCAAAGTAACTGCGGAGGAAGTGGGTCGTAACGGCGGGGAACTTGGTCGTAACTGCTTATGTAAACGGTTAACAAATTTAATTCGAATATGAAAAATATTGCAACGGGCCGTGTTCAATATTTGCGAATTGAAATTGCCAACGAAGATGGCTCTTTGCCACGGGCTATTTGCCAATCCTAAGCGGCTTACAGCGGCCAGCTGACAAATTGCTGCAAAATACCTGGACCTTTCAGCCACCCACGGCTCTTTATTCGTTTTAATGAAGCACACGTAGCGACAACTGCAATAAAAGTAATAAAAGTCTTAGTGCCGGGGCCGCATATGAAACTTTTATTTATTTATTTAGTCACTTTGTATATTTTTTGGTATTTTTCGCCTTTGCTGATGTGACTTGCGTGTTTTAATGATATCGCTTGCGTGCCCAAGAAAGTGTTGAAAGTTTCCCTTCTGCCTTTGTTGCTGCCACGATTTGTACTTGGTTTAATAAGCGGAAACATTGGGACAACGCATCCCCGCCCATCCACGGCAGGTGGGAGCTTGACAATGAACCAAAGGAAAGCTGTGGGGAACCCAATTATGACGCCACAATAAAAACTTTTGTTTTTATTATTGTTTACGAACACGCTTTACTTTTATTTTCATTGGTAATTACTGCACGCAGACGGCTCCCGAAGAGGCCATCTGGCTTTTGGACTTCTCAGACCAAATGGGGAATAAACTGCGAAAGCCTTTCTAATGCACTCTTCGATCGGCGATTGCAACATTGTAGTAAAAATGATGGCTCTACTCAAAACGAAATTTGTTTTTCCTCTTATTCTAATTGAACTGCTGACCACGGCTCCGCTTTTTTTTATCGTGTAGAGTTAAGAGCACTTAGATTGACTGCTCCCAATGAGATTTGAAGAACTTGTTTTATGTTTACGGAGTACTTTGCAGTCTATTAGCCATGAGCTCCACTTGGGAGCGTAGTTTTTCTCTTGATATAAACTTGTATAGTTCAGAACCATTAATCAAAACTGATTAGATATATATTTTAAAACTAAATAAATAAAGTTATCCTTCTTCTTTTGAAACGGAATCAATCGGGAACCAATAACATACAGTTAGTTTTCGAATAATCTGGTCAAGCGATGAGCACTTTCATGTTTTGGACTTGTTTTTTTTTTTTTTTTGAAAGTGGAGGCTGGAATGACTCCTAACATTGTCAGCTGGTGTACATTTAGACTACTAACAGTCGCCCTAATTGAGAGTACTCCAAAGTGTTCAAGTACTTAGCTAGTAACAGGCCGCAGACAAGGCAAACTTTTATTTAGCCAGCTATAGCTATGTGCTTCCCCACTTCCCCAGTGCCCGCAAAATCACGGAACGTACTTAGCGAAAATTGTGAAAGTTGAAAAAGTAGCTGGCAGCCCTGAAGAGCAAAGTCCCATCTTCCATCCTCTCGCGTTTCCCATTTTCCAGCAACGGCAATGTCTTGGGCCGAGGGAAGGGAAACCGCAGCAAGCAATGGGCCGAACTTGGCCCCTGGGTTCTTCTAACCCGGATTACCCCCTGATTGCCAGCGCACGCACTAGCCGATGTTGAAGCTGCCACACGCAGAGGCAGATAGAAGGAAACTTTAGAGTATCGCAGCACTAAACGAGTTTGGCTTATAGGCAGACCTAGGTTGGCCGCAAAACAACGGCACAAGATACGTGAGAAACCAGTAACTGTGTCCGTATCCTCAAAATATTAAGTTTCGCGGGAAATAATGATAATAAAATAAATAATTCAGTATTGCTTTGAAATAATGAATCATTTGAACAATTTTAATTTCATTCATTGAATTTATACTTTTTTTATTATAACTTGGCATGTTCTAGTTTTTAGTAATTAACTTTACTAGTTTCTATCCTTTATATAAAAATTGGCATATGGTCAAAAAATTAGGCTTCATAAGTCGATGGCAGATGAATTTATACTTAATAAGGCTTTCCCGTTTACATGTATATTTAAATAAAACCCCTATAAATTAAAAATTGTACTTAAAATAACTACAAAATCGATAGGAATATATAACACGCTTCTTCAATTAACTCTCTCTTCACCTTTCCTTGTTAGCCAAAGTGTTCTAGTTTCCTTTACTTTTGCTTCCAACTTGGTAGTTCTTACGTCTTAATCGTCAGCCTAAGGGCCTTTTCTCTGGCTCTAAGTGGAGGTAAGTGTATCAAAATGGCATAATTATTACGGTGGCCGCCGTGCCTGGGAAACCAGCTGGGAAACCCGAAATCCGGGGGCAGTGGGTTAAGTTAAGTTAAGCTCTGGGTTCGCACACTGCGTACGTGGCGCCCCTGGCTGCTGCTGCACGGTAACGGTCGCAGTTGAGGATTTCGCCTCGCGTTTGCAGCTCCGATTTATATAGGTTGTGTACACTATATATACATATATCTCATTTGGCGAACCGAGAGCAGCAGCAGTAGATCGCAAACCGGTTGCCGCTTCGTGGGTGTATTATTGTGTTATTGTTACTGCCGCTCCGACTTTTGTCTCTGCCACAGTGGTCCCGATTATGCAACACTTCGTGTCGCCGCTCCAAACCCGAAAAGTTGTGCAAGGCAAGCCAAGGCGGCTGTTGCCTCTTGTGTTTGTTGACTTTCAGCCGTTTTCAGTACATTTGCGGCTTGTAATTGCGGGGCTGCCGGCTGTCAAGCCGAAAGCCGCTCCAAAAACCCTATCTTGCCATCTTATAAGCAAATGTGTGACTTGTCGAGCAAATCGGCGAAGAACTCTGAGCAGAAGAGAACCAACTTCCGACGCAAATGTGACATATAGACGAAGTAAGCAGATTCCTAAGAATGCAGCTCCTTTCCGAGCTTTAGATTGTTTGGTTATTTCCTTAGAAAAATTAATATATTAATAAGAATGCTCAAGTTTACCTATACCTCGTTTTACAATAGGGAACAAAATTCTATATGAAAATTTCAATTGTTTCTTTGTTTAATACAATATCTCTTATGTTTGTCATCTAATTGTTCTTAAGTTCATCTTTATTTATTTATTAATCCTTATATACAATATATCATCTTGCAACTTGTAAAAAATTGCGCTCTTGCCAAATAAAACACTTGAGTTAAAAGTTATTTGAGCTTGATTGAATTAAATTATATTTCAACCAACAAAATTTGAATCTAGATTAAACCTTTGATCATTTGATATTTAACTTATAACTCATATAAGTTATAAGCTACATATTTTTATAAATTTATAATGTTATTCCTTTTGTAGTCTCAGGATATTAAATAAATAGAATTAAATCAAGCCCAATATAAGGTTAAAAAAGAAGATTTTAAAGAAAGAGTATGCCATTGCATTCGTTAATCTATGCAAAGAATTTTTTATTGACATGTTCATCAGTCAATTTATAATCTATCTTAAATATAAATCTCAAACAAATTAGTTAGCTGAAGTGTTAATAGCAGTTTTCTTTTTATATGCTTTTAACATTTTTATGGCTCTTACTTACTAAATATTTCGAAGAGGAAAATGTGTATAAAGTAAACTAATTTTTTAGATTAATTTATAAAATATCTATAATAATCTTAAAACACAAAAATATATGGGTTGAAACCAAAGTCATCAAAAATTTATTTTTTATAATATTTTAAGGTTATGCTCTTAGATGTCTAGTTTTAAAGGTGCGACACCTGACAGCTGTATTTCATTTCTTACGTCGTAAAAGGGAGCACTCAAATGCTCGCACTCCAAGATATACTCACGCATCCGTTATAGACTTAGGAAATCCCTTGCTGTCAGCCATAAAATATAATCCCGGTGCCCTCTTGTCTTGGCCAATGCTCCACATAAGCGAAGTCCCACTTCCGCTTTCTTGCTCTGCCGTTGACGGGGCAACCCTTTCCCTTCCCGCCGCCTGGAGCCACCCAACCAGGCACCTGTTCCCAGCTGAGTGCCAGCCGGTTGCGACTAGTAGCCCCATTTCCTTTGGACTGCATTAGAAGTCAAGTGGTTGAGCAACAACTGCCAGCAGACGAAACCGTTGCTTCCATGGCTGCCAGTTTGGTCTTGGCCTTAAAAATATATATAGATGTGTATATAGCCAACTTGTTGCGCAACGACGGCAGCCACAAAAGTCGCAGGGAGTGCGTACAGGCAGGGCTTAAAGAGCATTACGGAAATGTTTTAAAATAGATTATATTATTTGTATTATTTTGAATAAAGTTTCTTCAAACATTGTTGCTTTAATTGATTAATAAATAATTCAACAAGTACGATAGTAGTTGGTAAGAACAAATATAACATTTTTTGTGCATAAAATCTGGCATCCATCTGGAGGATTTTTTTTGTAGTGCAGGAAGATGACGCACATGGCAAGCAACCGATTTTTGAAAGAGAAATTGTTATCTGAGTGCAACGAGTTTTTGTTTGCCGTAGTGGCTGTTATTCTTGCTGTTTGCGTTGTCAGTTCGCCAATAAAAAGCCAGAAAGACGAGGGACGGAGGAAGCCGGCCAGGCAGCTGTTGGCCCGATTTGCCGGTTGTCTGTTGCACTTGTTTTGGTCAGATTGTTCCCGTTCTGCATTTTGCATCTGCCTCGGATTCGGGTTTGGTTCGGGTTCTGGTTGGATTCGTTCTGCAGCTTTGGTTTTATTATTATTATTTTGGTTATGGTATTTTGTTATATTTAAGCGTAAATATTTGGTTTAGTTTTTGGGGGGCAGACTGCTTGACATATTTATTGAGGCTGATATACTTGAATTGTGATAAAAGCTTGATTTATGCAGCTGTTGATTCGGAATAGATGTATGCAGCTTTTGTAATTAAATAAATATTTGTATGAAAAACAATAAGTGCTTATTTACGATTCTATGAAAGGGCTATTAATACCTTAAAGCCATCTTTTGTTCAGCCGTTTCAGTTTCGGCCCAAAAGAAACAATAACTAAGGTGAATGAACTGACCGCAGCTCAGAAAAAAACATGTACAAATATGAGCCAAAGCAGCAGCCTTTTTAGCAAGAGTGAAATTTTTTGTAACAAGGTTCCCGGCGACCACAGATCTGAAACAGAGCTCAAGCGGGAAAGGTAGCTGAGTTTCTCAAGTCGAAATATTGATACCTTTACGCAATAAAATTGCAATTAACAATTATGTTATGGTGAATTTTTTATTTTACTCTGTTATATTTAAGCTTACGGAATACCTGATTAAATTGAATAAAGTAATCCGCAACTTAAACAACAATTAATTGACTCTTCTGTACATTTTGTTACTTATACTGTCGGAAATTTGTTTTATTTTTTTTGCTTGAATTGATGGAGTTAAATTGAGTATCTCTCCTGCCGCTTGTTTCCAAATAATCTGTTATAAAAAAACCAAAAATTAGCCAATAATAAATTGTTTAAATAATATTTATTATTGCTGGCGAGCATGGTTGCTTTGCTTTTGCGGTTTGATTTAATTATTGTTTCTGGCCGACACAGAAATATGCAAAACCATAATATTTCTATCCCTTTTTTTTGCTCGCCAATCTCTTTGCGAAAACTTTTTAATTACATAGTTTCGTATGTGACGGGTAAGAGGCGGAGCGAGGGCGTGGCCGGGAGTTATTGCCGCACTTTACATATTCATATTGCTATTGCCAGAGAAAAAGCGACGGAGTTTGTGCAGGGGGTTATCCCGGCTAAAAAAGTTTCAGAACATATGGAAATATTTGCGACGCCTTGCAAAAGGTTGCAGGTTTTCTTCACAGGCGAAATTCCTTTCGCTCCCCCCTTTGAAATACGAATTTCTCCTTAATTAAAACAATGCCAAAGAGGAACAATAGTATCCGCATAACACATATCATCTTCCAGCATCTCACATTTCCCCGTAAAATGTCTAATAAGCTCAGCCTCAGAAGTTTGCCAAACGAAAAGCACAAAACAACACTTGCTGCGATGTTTATTTTACCTCCAGAACGTGCCAAATGAAAATAAAACCCGAGCGCAGCAAATTTAATAAATATGAAATGAGTTTGTCATACACACGCACACGCACTGGCACACACGGCCTGCAAACTCACGTTTGCCTTTGCGGAGCGGAACCCTTGCCCCAATTACACGGATGCCGGGGATTCCACTTCGGGCCTGCATGCCTTCGATAACGTGCCGGAGCCGCAACGGCAAATACCTTTAAGCCAGCTCCAAAAACACAGGCGAGAGGGGGGTCCAGGACCTTAGCAAATAAACACGCACTTAGGGGCTCAGAGGACTTTTATAGGGCCACCGCTAGCCTCACACAGACACGGGCTGGCCATGAATAACGCGTGACAAAATAAATGACACTAAAACAGGGTATAGCGGGGATCACAAGTCAGAGCTGGCCCTAGGAGGGCCTGTCGTATCCTCGGGGCATCCGGCGAATGCCAAACAAATCGATGCCCGCTCTCCGGGCAGAAATGTGTGATTATAAGCGCATAAAGCTTCTGCCCAAGTCCTTGGCCTGTCGAGTCGAATTCCGTTCTTAGTTTTCGGCCCTTGACAGCGGAACTTGTTGAATAAATAGGGAAATGAACGGCAGACTGTCACACAATCTGCTGATTGCTACACAGGAATTCTTGTTCCTTCTCCTATCTCCTCCCTCCTTGGAGCAGTAATAAGTGGAGCTTGTCAGAATGTTTTGCTAATAGGTTTCGGGCAGTCCTGCACGGCACACCGTAAAATGTCCTTTTAGTTTGGTAATGACTCTGACAGGACCGAGTGCCGTAATTGGCTGAAGATTAAGTTTCCTTCAGAAATAATGTCATGCTTTGAAAATGTCTTCAAGAGCTAAATTCATAAGGTATTTTTTTCTGCTGCAGTTTTTTCAAACGATTTAATTCCTAATTTTCTAACTAAAGGCTCAAGTGCGGTAGATAGCTCAGTCCAATAGTTTGCCTAGTTATGCTTACGCTTTCCAAACAGATTTCTAGCAATGCAAGTGTGTGCCTCCCATAAGTTAAATTACTAAAATATTCTATAGTTTCTGCCCAGTTCCCACAGCACAGTATAAAAAGCTTGCCAAATACTAGACATAACACTGGAATCTGTACCATGAGAACTTGGCAGGGGCACAAGTTATGTGAACAAAGGTAGCCACTGTTTGCCATCTCAATTCGCACGGCAGCCAACAAAGTTATTGCACATATTTACCAGAGTGGATGAGTACTTTTTTCCAACCTGTGTCTGTGCATAGCCTAATGAGCAACATTCATTTTATTTCTCTGCAACAGGAGAACAACATATATATTTGCTTGAACCATTTGCCTTTGCTACAAACTATTTCTGCCATAAAATATTTTCCCCTTGAACGTCTGGCAAAGTTTTCCTCCATAAACTTGTCCTACTTAACTTCAGTTCGGACAGTTTATTCTTTTGCTTGCCTTAAATTTATACACGGCTAGGAATGTGACTATAACTAGTATCCCTTCGAAATCATTCATTCTGTTTTACAGTCTCACTCTTACTCAGAAATGGCCTTGCCATTGAGGCGTGGCCAGCCGAGTGCCTTCTTATACACTGAATGCATCAATGCAACAACCTCGCCTAGCTTCGTCTGTGTTAACCCTCAAAAGGCCGCAGGCTGGCATTGTCCTTGCTGACTTGTCTTTTGTTTCCACTCTTGAGGGAGTAGTGCAGAAATAACCTAGTCAAGGAAGGGTAAAGCGTCTGCCGAATACATTGAAAATATTTTAAAAGGTGTTTACCCTCACATATATAGTTTTAATTCTACATATGTATAATTTTGAACGAATTAATTTAGTTTCATGAATTATGAGTCATAACAAAAAATAATATCCAGTTTAGCTCTAAGCTTTTAGATTTCAATCCAAACTTATCATACCAATTTTTAACTAGGTTTCATATCTATTTTGTTTATGTTTTGATACTCTGTTTATACTTTACGATATTTTCGATATTTTCTTCGATACATCATATCAGAAGTTTCATCTCGATTTACATCCCTAAATCAAACCAAGTTTAAAGGAAAAAAAGGAAACAAGAAAAAGTGTTGCACAATAAAATGGGCCTTCGTTCGATGGCACTGTTGCTACCTCAGCTTCGCTTTGTTCTCAATATTTATCACTGCCTCTAACTCGTCCCTCGCTTCGGGTTTTCAATTGCATTTGCATCTCAATTGCGTTCCCAACAAGTGCAACAGAAACTTGGCCCACAACAAAAGACACGGAACTTTTGCCAAGTCCTCGAGTCACTCAGAAGGGAAAACTTGAGAACGAAACTGCTCTGCCATGTCCTGGCCACCGTCTCAACCCAACCAAGTACTAAAAGCATACAAATGTTGTGCAATCTGTCAGTTGCAAAGCGGCAAAGGATTGGTTGATAGAAGAGCAAGGAATGCAACCGATTGGCCTGGGGCCTGCATAGGTCGTTTGTAAGATATATCCAATTTCGAATATGACATAATTGTCATTCATTGGCTGACATGTTTCCTTTTGTTTTTGAAGATATGCCTCAAGGGTGTGGCAATGTAAATCAGATTAAGGTTTTATCGCTTCACTATTTTGAGCTTGTCATAAGGATTTAGATATTCTCCTGGACGCCTGCAGACATTTGAGCTAAATTCGTGACTTGCAGCCTTGCAATGTTTTGAGTTTCACAAAAGGAATGAGAAAATGTACCAAGTAAAATATTTTATTATTATCATAGATAGCAAAAAACAACGAAACATCTATATTATAAGTCTTATTTAGCGATATTATACACCACCAAATCCATCTGTACTCGTTTATATTGCAATTGCGATTCAATACTATCCACATTATTCATTTTAATACCATAGTTTTTACATTTCCAATTTTAATACATTACAGTTTTCTGAGTTGCTGTTGATATTTTTATTGAATTTTTACCATCACAATTCAAAAGGATGTAAATCTTGTTCATTATGTTGACCAACAAAAAAAAAAACGCTGGGAAAACAAATAGCAAGAGGCCGGCAATCAAAAATATGCGAATGTTTGTCTGCCAGACAACATTGCATTTACACAAAAGGCTCAGCATAATTTGCCTGACTGGATTTTCGAAAGTACGGAGGGTGGGAGGTGTTTGGACGTGATCCTGCGGCGCAAGCAAGCCAACTGTCACCACAATGTTGGGGGTACAAATAACAACAAAGCCCCGAACAGACTAACATCACTGTTATGATTTATGGCGAAAGTGTTTCTGTGTGGCTTTGGCTTGCTGCCATCTTGGCTGAAAGGGGCTGCGCTTCCTGGCCAATCACAAACATAACTAATCCTCGTGCAAAGTCCCGGGTGGTGAGTCAAAAACAATCCGGCTTAACTTTTGAGGTCTAGAGAAGCTTGTCAGTAAATAAGCATTGCTGCAAGGATGCTGGGAAAACATTTTCGAGTTAAAATTTTCGAACCATTTAAATGCAGCTGACCTTGACGCATCTCGGTCGTTCAATTTCAGTCTTTTTCACCGACATTTTCATTACAAATTTTTGTTCAGCCCGCAGCGACTGGCTTGACACATTTGTACTCATTCATTTTTATTAAATTTATGTACATTCTTCTTCCTCTTTTTGCAGCACTCTCTGCCTGGGCGAGGACTAACCGAAAGTAAATTGAAATTGTAAGTAGCCGAAAGCGCTTTGCACATTTTCCGATTAATGTGATGAAAACTGTAAATTATGCTGTCAGCGTCAGAGTCCGGAAATGGGGCTGGGAAGCCACGGGCGCTCAGGTCAGAGTTCAGCCACGTACAGCGATTTTTGCACTTGGCCAGCGGGGCGTATGATTGATATTCGAATTGGTTGGCGCTGCGGTTTGGTTTTCCCTTAGATTAATGCGCAGCCAAGGTGTTAAATTACCCGTAACCGCTCCCCAAGGCCTCGAGAGCCCGAAGTCAGAACTCAAGGCAACCTAAAATCCCTACAGTGCGGCATATTCTGATTTTGCAAGGCTCGGGAGCCAGCCTTGACATTGTCCAAAGAGATAATTAATTTATGGATCCTCCGGACTGTCCTTCGCTTCGTCTTTTATTGTCAATGACTTGGACTAAGACTGCTCTTGGTATATTAGGACAAATGGAAAGTCAACAATAGACAGCAGGGCAATCGCAGTGCCTGTAATGGGATTTACATTTCACAGGAAGTGTGCTCCAAAGAAAGCAATACCCAGCTTGCATCGAAAAATAACTCAATCTGCAAATTTTTCAATATGAAGCACAAATTCAAGCCTAGAAATTACTTTTCAAAGAAAAGCAAATTGAGAAATTGAAAATAAATTTTGTAAATTCTTTATAAATATAATTTATTAGTAAGGAATGTCTGAGGCTTCTCTACCTCGCCTGTAGGAGATTAATTTCCATTTAAAACAAGACATAAGACTTCTTTGCCCGTAGAATTTTCCCTGTACATCTTATTACACATCCCTTACGTTTCCTTCACAAATGTATCCACATTCGAATTGCTCTGTTCAATTACTTGTCATTAGATACATCACACGAGCTACTCAAGAATCGCTAAATTAACTTTAGACAAGCAGCAGGAGCTTTTCAGTTTTCCCAAGCTATGCTGCACTCGATATTCAGAAAATGCAATTTACTAACTACGTTTTAGCATCTTCGCTGGAAAGGTTTTCACTCATACGCCCTGTAGTACGAATACGAGTGCGCAAAAAGTATAATTCACTTATGCAGCTGAGTGGCAGAATGATTCGTTTCGGGTATTGGTCCTTTAACCTTGCCACGTGGAGCATGGATTCCTCTTGGCTGCCAAACGGAGGGGAGAAAGATGTGCAAACTGTCAGAATTATGCAAGCGGAGAACGTTCTATTTTCAATTTTGAACTGTAACATGTGGCTAAAATTGAATTAATGCGCTGGAAACGTTTCAATCCACAGTCGTGTTAGCGACACAACCAGTTTTTGCGCCACGTGCTCTAGCTGCATGGTGTTGCTTGCCTCTGCTTTAATTGTAAAGGTTTAAATTTTTTATTGGGTCCCAAAGCACACCCAAAGCGTTTATTTAGGGTAAGATTGACTAGGAGGCGCAGGCTGAGGCAACTCACTCGCTGCCCGGTCGCCCAAGACCGTGTACATCCGTTCCGGCAAACGTGGGTAATAAATTTTTAAATCTGCTTACAGCAGAAGAATATGGCTGTAAAAAAATCTTTAAGTTCTAGGGGCCTGTTAAGTGGAAAGGAAGGTTGTTTGGGCTGTAACACCATTTTGTTATTATTTTGTTAGAGACACTTAAGGAAGTAAAGCAAGTTATTTTCCCTTAAAACATTTGAATGGGGTCTTGCAGAATTTATGTTGTTTTATCCCCTACGAAGTAGCTGCTAGTCGGCACTCTCCGTGCCCCACTCGAACTTGTTGAATCCACTTCCGAGCCTGGCTGAGAGTGTAAAAACAGCCGAGGCATTCGCATTTACGGCCCAGTGTCCCAGCTGAAGGTAAAACGTGCGAAGGACACTCGAGCGGAGGAGGTGGCAAGGTTCGGGGGCGGGGCGTAGAAGCCATGACAAAATGTAGCAGATTGGCCGCAGACTCCACAGCCAAGGCGAGGCACAAGGCTAAGCCCCGGGCAAAGCTGGTGGAGGAAAACAGGGCCAGCTCGCAGCGCTGCATATTTAATCCTGTTGATTTTTATTCGTTTCCGTGTTGGTTTCCTACCACTGCCACAGTTTTGGCTCGGGCTCGACTATTTTCTACAGCTCTTTATCTCTGTCTAATGATTTTGCATGCTGCTGCTTGCGGCCAAGTGTCAGGGCCAACTTTCCACGTGTCCATGAAGGTCGCCGCCGGACACTACAGATGGCTGCTGCCAAACCCCTCCCAAAAGGGATTCTAAGTTTTGTAGCCAGTTTTCAGATGACATACTTAATATGCAGACACGTGTCGCTTTTCATGGTCTGTAAAATGGCATCTTTATTTGTTGCCCTTTGCGTGACAGGAGAAACTATAGAAGCATTGCATATAAAGGTTTTCTTCAAAATAACATTAGATTATTTAACTGAAACTCACAATAAATGGACTAAACAGAGAACAAAACCTATTTTCTCTGGCACAACAATATGGAATTCATTTAAATGGTCAAACAATCCAAGTTTGATTTAAATGCGGGCTCGCTGACTAATTCGAAGCTCAAAGTTGCTCATTATGAACCACATTCCCCCAACTAACAGCGGAAGTTTTTGTAGTCGAAGAGGTATCTGAGCCGGGTAAGCCCCAGTGGGTCAAACACGTCGCCAATTAAAGCGCGTGCCTTCAATCAATCAATCAAGCCGTCTATCGGTTGTTGGTGGCACGCTCGAGTTTGACAGATTCACTTGCCACCCGGGGCGCGGTATGAAAGTTGCCTGCATGCCGTAAGTGGTCCAAAGTAATAGGAGTTGACTCTAATGAGGGTGGTTACGTAATTTGGCAGACAAAATATTGCATACTCCGAGAGAGGAAATCATTATTTCAGCCAAGAGTACGCAACGAAGTGAGAAGTGAGTGCAAAATGAAAAAGAATGTGTACATGTTTGATTATAATTTTATTTTATATACATTTTTAATAAAATAAATATGCAAAATTATTAATAATACTCAAAAGAGTACTTGCAAGTGTGAAAAATCTGAATCGCTTGGCGAACTGCATCTTATTTAATGTGATATCTGACTATATCTCCCCTACGCTTATTGGATACCCTTAGGAAGGACACTTTAAGAGCTATTATTCATTTTTGAGTTGGACATGAGGCTTCGTCAAAAGCGCAGTGAATCTCTAAGGTAACTCTCAACTTGGACTGCCTCATCATCATCACGTTAATCAAAATGCCATTGCTAGTTTGGATGCTCGCAGGAAAAAGAAATTGGCTTCGAAATTGTTCAAACATTTTGCGGTTCGCCACACAGACCCTGGCAGTGCCACCGCAAAATCAAATCGGCTTATAAACACGCCTAAGAATTCCCTTTCATGTCGACGCGTCTTCGTGCTTTTTCTTTCATTAGTCCGTACTTGATTTCATTTATTTTCTTTCTTGTTTTGCTGCCTTGCTCACTCACTGGAATTCTAAAGTTACTTGACCGCAACAAAGCGTTAAAATTGTGCCGAGTTGTTTTCACCACTTATTTATATCAAATTTGTTCTTAATCAGCTGAAAGCGTAGCCAACTCTGCGTTGGAAGGTCCATGACCAGCGTTTTATATATTTGATATTTAATGGAGTCCGCAGAACCATTTCTCAAAGCTATTTGGTGAAGTCTAAGGCGCCTTGGATAACTTTATGAAAGGATTTAATGGAAAAGAAATGCAATAAATGACCTGGAATGACTATGAGTTGTGAATTATTTATTCTTTTTGAATTTTGAATAAAAAAACCTAGAATGAGTGTTTCGCTTATACAATTTTCATATACAGATTGTGGTTCAATTAATGGTTATCCTCGAAAGTAAGCAATGTTCATTTACCTACAAGCTCACCGGAAATATATTCTTCTCATATCTCAGCCTGATTACAATTGAATTGCCCTAGAGAAATTGCCCAATCAATGGTTGCTCAGCACAAAAAGCTCAATTCCTTAAAGTTCTGGGCGCATTATCCTCACTGCACAGCGGATATCGACCATCTGAAGCATATTGTTAAGCCAGGCGGCAAGGAAAAACATTCAACAAGCGCTACAATAACGTGAGGAGGGGAAACCAGATCCCGGCCGCACCGCAGGATACGTGCGTGGCATTCCACTCGAGGCGCTGTCCACCTGCTGCCAGGATGCGGCATTACGTGCCACTATGCCTCCTCAGCCACTGTCCTTATCGGACGCTCCTAATCCTTTCACGCCAAAACGTAGACTACACCAAATTAAAGAATGCTCAGAGGACCGGAGCAGCGGTTAGGGAAGAATGGATGGGTAGAGAAGAAAACTAGGTCAAGTGGTCATGGCCTGTCCCATTTGGATGTCCCTATAGGCTGCTGAAAAATAGAAAGCACTAAGCTTTTATGAAGCAATTAAGCCCGGTTAATAAAATCAACCTTTTGCTGACGGCAAAACAAAAAGCACGAAGAGCGTTAGCAAGATGGCAAGCCGCTCCTGGCAATTAGCCTTGAGTGTGTTGCATAATGTATATGTCCAATGAACTGCCAAGGGGACTTATAGGCATAATCGATGAGGCAGCTCAGTATAAAAAGATAAATACACTTAGCAACACAGGTAGAAATTACTGAAAATATACATTACAGATATTGGAGAAGAGATACATTAGAGATACTTCAGAATGGTGGGAAAAACTTTTGTATTTCGATTAAAATTTCTACGTTGGTGTTGATTTATTATATTTTATATAAAAAGTTATAGATAAAGTTAACCACTGGTACCACTATCTTTAGGTATGGTTTACCAATGTAAATTAAAAAATAAAATTGAATTTAATAGATACAACAAGAACGTATAAAATGCAAATATAGAATGCGTGTTCCTACTTAATTGGCCCCAAAGCGTTTTTCCCTCTGTGGCTTCAAAGAGTGTGATGAAAGATAATCCGAAATATTAGATTGAAAAAAATCATATGGCAGTATGACTCCTATAACATTACTCGGACTTTCGTAAGCCTAACTCCGAATTTGTTTGTTTTTTTAGGGATAAAAATAATTTTTCTCCAGCAGTTCCTCGCTTTGCTTAGCTTAAAGCGTTGTTTGTTTCCTCAGCCAAGAAGCTTAGTGTTTGGATATCAGGCTCTGTGCCTAATTGAGAATGAATATTTTATTGTTGAACCATAACAATACAGTTGTCCGAGAGAAGCGAAAGAGATGTTTACGTGAGGCAACTGCCAAGCGGCATCAGGAGCATCAGTGCGAGTTTAATGGCATTAGAGACGGGGGAACGCCATTCGGCAAGGGAGGGATAGTGATAGCCTAGACCCACATAGAGGACAGACATCAAAAGTCAATCAATGTAATGTCAAAGCAACATGGATGATGTCTACCCAGCAAGAAGTCGCCGTGGCAGGGAAATAGCCTTGGGGAAGGACCGCCATGGGGGTGGCGTTGAGCCAACATGGTGCACAGCTTGACAAGAATATATTGCACTCGCCGCCCAGCTGGATAGCTTCACCTGGCCACGCCAAGCGCTGAAGATAGATGCAGCGTTACGGCTTTAAGCTAACTCTCGGCCCTGCCCAGAGCACTTCAGGCAGACAAATGTATGTACGTGATTGCACACGGCGAATCTGGCTCCCATTTTTAACGCAAAAGCCACAAAAACAATCAGGAAAAAGAAAGCGCAAAAGTCTTGGAAACAAATATTAAAGTGCACTCGAGGGTCTTGCTATTAGTTCAGGGACCAACTGGCAGGACTTCCACGGCAGTTAAAGGTTTCTAATTAACTCGTTGGTCTATCGAGGCATTTAATCTCTAGTTTAATGGGCTCTTAAAAACTGCTTTAAATTTTCTTATCTGCAACTTGCAGTCATGCATAGGGTCCATAATTAGTTCAAGATTAGGTTTGACCCATGTAGGAGTAATATTTAGAGCCCATTAAATTATTTGCTTAAATGGAAAGTTAAGAGCTTATTTAATAACCTATTATTATTACTTAGCTACTAATAGGTATACCCTCTTTGTCCTCGGTCTCCTTCTTCCAGGTCGTTATTAAAATTTAATTAAAAAGCCATCAAAGGGGATAAGTAGCAGCTTGTTGAGATGGTGATACTTAAGAATTAGACGCCATTCTGTAATGGTTAAGTGGAATTGCCAGTAAAATTGACTACTGGCTCTCTCGGTGCACACTATCCGGGAATACAGTGCTGAAGGGGAGCCCAGGAGGATGACAGTTTATATTGGAATAATCCTGAACATGCATATATATATTATATTCTTTCAATCAAATAAAATGTGGAAGAGTCAATATTAAATTTTAAATGATTATAACATTTCCGCATTTTTCATTTAAAATTCTGTATTCTACGAACTTTCTTTTTGTTAATTAATTCAGTTAATTTGATAAATTGTCTCGATCGTTTGAACCCGATTAGAAAGTATACAAATCCTTAAGCGCTCTTATAAAAAAATGACTATAAATAAAGTAACATTTGTTTTGATAATAACGATTTATTAAAATTAAGACCTAGATTTGTCGAAGTTTGAAAATTATGAATATAAATCTATATTTAAGATATTCAAGATAGCGTACATGTAGTACACTTTTTCATTTAGTTTTCGATTATTTCGACATCAAAGTTTAATTATTTTTAATATAATATTGACTTTTCCCTTCGATATATGTACGTGCATGTGTCCCCTAGTGTCCTGCGCTGTTCCGTGCTGGGTAATTCGAGCTGGAAGCTATTTAATTAATGCTGGGCATTAAGCTCGATTATGTGGAATAAATGAGCGGAGTAACCGGTGAGCGTGATTACGCAGCAGAGTGGGCTTTGGCCGGAACAGCTCAGCTAATGGCCAATTGGCTAAGAGTCGCTTTCCGAGTGTCGGAATAAGGATAAATCGATGCACTTGGCAGAAACTACTAAGCTCTCAATTAAGTCAGCCTTAAAGCTCGTTCTGATTAACCTTATCCGACTATAAAAGGCATGAATACAGTGATAGTGAGTGCCGCAGGACTGTAAATAAAATCAATTTTAGCAACTCAAATTTTATGTGAGCATCAGGCAGGCAGCCAAACAAAAAAGACAAACAACAAACGCAACATGTGGGACGACGTGAAAAATGTTTTTTGTCTGCGTGGTAAATTATTCAAAAATTCCGCGTGCTCAAAAGTGATAAGAGCCAAGGCACTATAAAGGAAAGGAAGCACACAAGCAAAGTGGGTGTCTAACGAAAAGAGTATAAAGTAAACAAGCAGCCACCGAAAAACTTCAGATTGTAAATAACAAAGGAACGCAAACTCCGGAAAAATGCTAGCAGTCATCCGGCCGCGTAGAGGTAATCCAAGGCAGGAAAGACAGTCGCGAAAAAGCAACGGACGGGAACACCCTGGGAAATATGCTTTATTGATTGGATAAATATTTAATGCACTTTCATATTTCAGTAGAGAACCACTTTGGTAGCAGTGGGCGGCGGAATTTGCGTGTGAAATGGCTTATTACGGTCACGTTCTGCCCATAAAGGCAGCCAGTGGGGAGGCAGGGAAAGTTGGTTGCCACGCAGGCCAGGGCACTTGCAGCCCGGATTCTGGCCACCTGTCGACAGTCCGGAAATTCATTGGACTCTGGTGATGGTAAATGTTGCGGAAACACAGTGACAACTCCAGGCCAACATGAAGGTGCTACAGCACAAGATATTGACCAGGAAAGACAGAAGCTTATGGATTTAGAGGCAAATATTGTATTTGAATATAGCATTTGCCTCTTTATTTAATGCTAAGAATCTTAGAATAAAATATTATAATTTAAAAAATTATATATATATAAATTATAGATATGGTAGTTGACTTAAATTCTTTTTAATGTCGGCTATTTACTATGTTTTCTGGGGATTCATTTACCTTTTTATATAGAATCTCTAGATTGAATTAAGAAGTGAAAATTAACTGTAAGCTTAAATGACTTTCCCAATTTAAGCCCAGTTTGAATCAGACTATATAAACAACCTAAAACATTTGACTACTTGAAACAGTTGAGTCTCGACTTACGTATGTGCATTAAAATTCATCTGAAAAGTTAGACCAATAAGGATGTCCTTATCTCTAGGTGCTCTAACTTGACCAACGACGTTTAAAAAAAAGTTTTGGTTTTGGTGTACAAATAAGGGCTTGTTTTCACCATGTCAGTCAGGTAGCAATTAACTAGGTTGGAACTGGGATGGAAAACGCCAAAGGGCTGCTGCGCTGGCTAACGTTTAACATCATTTACAATGTCCTTTCATGTTCCGGCGGTCGTGGTCAAGCCAAGGCAAACAATCCAAGAGCAGGCGGCCGTCTTTCATGGCCAAAAACCTGGACAAAAGCTCGGCATGTGTTTGGGTAATTGCCAGGACTTTCCCTCACTGTCGTTGGGCCCACTTTATTTGTCTGTTGGCGTTCAGTTTCCGGTGCGAGCTGTGAAAACTGTGTAAAAATCACGTTCATCTCATAAATTCAATTCCAGGCACATTACGCACGTAAAACGGACTCGAGCCCCAGGGTCACTTGGCCAGGCCCCGGGAAAGGAATAATTAATTACCCCTGTGCCACAATCATTTGGCAACATTTTGAATTTCTCAGGGCCTACATGTCGGTTTACCGAAAATAGCCGCCAGGATGCAAGGCCATGTCTGTTTATCTGGCATTGCAGGGGTCGAGTGTCAAGCTCGAACTGCTCCGTGGAGTCCTACTCTGAACATATCCAATTACTTGGCTCTTTGCAGGTTGTCATTCGTATACCTGTGTAGTAATCAAATATGGCTGCAAGCTAATATAGTTTGTCATAACTGTCGTTCATTGAAAACCAATGAGTATGCCGACAGAGGCATGCAAGAGATAGATCAATATATCCATATAATAATAGGCTCCGTTAAATATGCTTGAAAAAGTGGATGTTTGGTCAATTGTTAAAGGTTCCTGCATATACTTTTAGCATCAAGCAATTATAGGTGAGCATATGTTAATATGTAGTTAATAAGGGTTGGCAGAAAATATATATACTTGACACGAAAAACGAAATAAACTGTTATTTTAACATTACGATATAACGTTGTCGATAAAACGTTGTTGATACATTTTTCTAATTCATGTACAAGGATAGGATATGACATCCATCCCGATCTTTTTAGTCAATTTATCATCTCACTCTTTTTTTCGATACATAAACCTGTAGTAAATACAGAAGTTCATCAAACATTGTATCTGAGAAAGCATCGGAAAATTAAATCTATCGCTAGCTAACTCCATCAGTGTCAGTTTCGGTCTCCCCCTCTAATTTGTCGGATTGATGGCACGTGCGGACAGCTGAACATCGTTTGCATAATGCCGTTGCAGTAAAGTGCAGCTCGCTAATTAAACCATTGCACTGAGGCGTGCAGAATTGGTCCACCGGGTGATCAATGGAAATGGCTGTTAATCACAGGCCCAAATGAGAACCGACCTATGGCCGCTCAACAGGCAACTCCCATTAACTAAAGCACTCGATTCTGAGTGTGCATGGTGAGAAGCCCAGAGTTTTCCCATCGCCCGTCAAGCAATTGTCATAATTAAGAGTGATGAATGAGACGACAAATCGAGGCAAAACGATGGGACTTGCAGGTAGAGTTCCTGTTGAGGGAGATCCGCTGGATTCCACTTAACCATCCCCGGATCTTGGCCCGCACTTGCGTGTCACAGTAATTGGCTTCAATTGCATGTGGCTCTGTCGGCTCTCGGTGCATTCCACTGGCAGAAACGGAAGTTCTTTAGTCAGACGTAGTCTCTCTGGCAGATGAATTGCGCAAATTAAAGCTGAAAGTTATTTTAAATGAAACGTTGCAATGCAATCTAGTTACCTAGTTATGTTGGCCAAGTTAAGGAACAGATTATACGGGGTCTTAAAGTTACTTCTGCGTAACTCATTACAGCGAAAGAGGCACCAGCCGCTGCTAAGCTGCAAGTAGTTTAATTAAAAGTAAATTGAACCAAAGAGGGGGCTTATTACAGCATTAAAAAATGCGCTCAATTACATGTAGCCTTAATTGTGTTCCTTATAGCATCCAGGTTCTCAACTGAGTTGCTTAAATGCTTAAATTTATTTAAAATGAAACTGTATTTCGGCATACTATAGTTACAGTAACCTAAGGGTATAAATATATTTAAGTTTAATTTACATTTTATGTAATTTCTTTTCGCATAATGACATTTTTCCGGGCAGCCCTCTGTTTGGCATTGTAATGGAATTTGCATTCTGGCATCTGTCGCGGGCCCACGAGGCGAATGCGTAATTTCAGTTTTAACAACCCTCCTGGCTTGCTGGCTGCCTTTGTTGAAAAACTTTTACGCGCGGAAGCCCAAAATGCAGTCATTGCCGAAGGCAGTACTTAAAAACGCCTGTTCGTTATGAAAAGAATGTTTGCTGAAAAAGACAAAAGATATTAAAGCGATTGGGGAAGGCACTGAGGAACAAGAACTATAAGTTATATTTTATTCAACGTTTAAGTTTCAATCAGCTTTGCTGAGCTTCAAGGGTTCTCGTCCCTCTTTCCGCTCGATATATAAATACAGACTATTAATATAACATGCGGACTCTTTAATCCTTGCAGGCATCACGCTCTTGGGTCCGGTCGAGTGCATTGTTAGCTCTGGTCGGGCTGAAGGCCCCGGACTCGGGACACATCGGGCAGCCACAGCAACAGCCACAGTCACAACCACAGCCATAGCCACAGCGCCGGCTAAGGCTACGGCCACGGCTACTGGCAAATTGCATCTCAACCAAATGTATGCCGGGCGAGCTACCCAATTTGCAAAAACCATCAGCAGTATGGCGTGCAGCTTGCAGAAGCAAGCTCAGGCACCCCAACCGGCAGCCATGTCGACGTCCTGTGCCGCCGTAGAGGCGGAGGTATCTGCTGGGCGGCCAGGAGGAGGTGGCTCCAGCGGAGCTGGCACTGTACCCTCCACCCCGAAGACAACCAAGGCTGCCCAGCCAAGGGGTTCTCTGCCAACGGATGTTAACCAGCCCCCGTTGGAATTTCAGTGGCCGCCGCCTGTTCCGGTCTCGATACACACGAGCAACTTGCGACTGAACATGATGAACCAGGATCCCAAGGACCTGCACACGGCCAGGGCCATAATTGAGGAGCTGCGCTCCAAGGTGCGCTTCCAAACGGAGCATATCATGAAGTGGCGCAAGGCGTACGCCATGCAGGTGAGGGATCCGACAAAAATGACGCATATCTTAGATATTTATGGATTATCCCTTACACTATCCCTTACAGGTTCAGCAGCACTATCGCTATCAGAAGGAAAAGTCAGACCAGATGAACTCGCTCACATCGCAGCTCCTGCTGCTGGAGTCGCGCCTGAAGCGGAAACAGAAGCAAATTGCGAGTCTGCTCAACCACAGGGAGCTGACCATACAGCGCCAGCAGAAGATCATTGATACGTTGTCCTCGCGGCTAGTGGACCACGGCCTGGAGACGATAGAGGCGAGCTACGCCAACGAGCTGGACTCGCTGAACGACTCTGACTCGGCTGTGGTGATGGAGGATATCGACTCCGACAGCCCCTTGACCCTGGGTACGCGACGGAAGAGCAGCGGCGCCGGCGGACTGGGTGGTGTCCTGGGCAGCGACGGCATCACCATAGTACGCTCCATATCCGATGCGATCGAGACGAATCTTAACAAGTACGGCGCGGCCAGGCGTAACAACTGCTTCCTGCGACGTCCCGACATCCTAGAAACTGTATACTCGGTGGAGGAGGACCCCGAGCCCACCTCGGACGTGGCCGAGAAGCGGGACAAGTTTAAGAATCGCTCTGACAAGGCCCTGAGTTCCAGTTCCACCGAGGGCCAGATAGACTCCGCGAGCCCCTCGGGTTCCGGCTCCGACAAAGCCAAAGAGCTGCCCGTCGACGGCGGCACCAACGCCCTCCAGCGGCGTCAGCTGGGTGCCCTCAAACGGTCGCCTAGCCACGATGCCCCCTGCACAACACTCAGCGTCAAGGTGCCCCAACTCCAGCCGTCGTCGCCTCCTCCGTCGAATACGGATCCGGTCACTGGGAAGAGTCAGGTAGGTTACCTTGCCTGGGATGCAGGCACATCTTTCAGTAGAAACTCTGATTATCCATTGACAACGTCGCTTTTCAGGTCACTAACTACAACCGCGTGATGCTAAACCATCGGTCAGTGACCAAGCCCAAGGACGTCAAGTACAAGCGCATCAACAAGGCAAAGTCCAAGAGTCTGGAGGAGCTGCGGGGGCGTCTCAAGAACCTGGTGGAGCGGCCGCCGGGCCTCGACGGAGGATACTCCAGCGGCATGATGCCACAGACGGCTCAGTCCTATGCGTGACATTGGCAGCAGCCAGACGAGGCCTCTACCAGGCCAACGGTGGCGAGGGCGCAGGCGCAGGCGGAGGCGGTGGAAACGGCGAAGGAGGAGAATGAGGAGTCCATGTCGGGGACAGTAAAGCTGTCACCAGCGAGGAGAGACAGTGACCTGACCACCCAACCGACCCCAGGACAGGAGACTCCTGCTGGCAGGCACGGCTTTCCGAAGCGGTCACTGACCCTGCCACGCATCCTGGTGCCACGCCAGTCGATGGCGGGAGTGCCCAGCTCCAGCGGAGGAGGCGCAGGCGGAGGCGGAGGCCGTGGCGGCTTCTAGCAATTAAAGAAATTTTTCATACGCAATTGTGATAAAAAGTAAAACCATTTCCTTTCCGTCTCTGCTCGTTTCTGTCCACTTTCAGTTGCTTTAACATGATTCTCTTTTGTAACATTTGTTTCCTTGATAGTTATCCTGAGCTTAGTTTGGAAAACTTTGCATTTAATTAAGTTTAGTTTTAGTTTTACCAACGGAACTGCATTTTTACTTACCATTAAATATAATTTTACAACAAAAATAAATCTATTTTCAAGCCTATTTCTGTCTATGATTTCGCAAACAGTACAAGAAGCGTATGAAAAATTTCGCAAAATCTGGTTACACTCGTAAGTCTATACAACCGGAAAGAGTCTGTGAAAGTTCTGCATATTCGAGGACAATATTTCCCAAACCACGAAAGTTCGATGGTGAGTAGTAGCTCCTGAGAGTCCCAGAGAAAAGGGTGAAAATAGGCTAGACTCATGGTAAAAGATAAACTAATGATAGGATATACTATTTGTGTCGATATTCGTCAGTATTTTGTAACAAACACTCTTCTGAACATTCAAGAGCTTCTTCTCTTTACCGATCAACATAGATATGAAACACCATTTAAATTATACATATACCATATAACAAAATATACTGACAACCTTTTTCGTTCTTATTCGACTTAGTATTAAACTCTACTCCATGGACTGTCTTCTAGATAACAGAATTTACATCTCAATACAAATACGGAAATATATTTTCTTACTAACTATTACTATCTAACTCTAACGTAAAAATTAAGAAGTACTTGTAAAGAATGAAATTATTTTAGTTGGATATTTTATGGAAATTGTTTTGTAACTTGTTACCGACTCTTGGGGTCCCACCGACCCCAAGGTCATAAGTGTCAAATGTACCTTGCGATCGCTCGTAATAGAAAGAAAACTCAGAATCAGAATTACTATAATCATAATTATAATGAGTTTAAGTCTACTTAAGCAGGAATTAGGTGCGTACTCTGACAATGGCTGCTATCAGGTCTCAATTATGTAAAAACTCCACAAGATACAAATATTTAAAAACCTAGAAAGTACAATGCTTAGCTTCAACGTTAAAAAGCTGTGTGCTCTGAAAAATATAATATATATTTATGTATATAAATGTGCAACTCGGTGTTTCAGTAAATGTCCTATTGCAACAAATCGTACCTAAACAAGTGTTAAGTCAATATTCTTGGAAAGCATTTGTGGAATCTTAAGCTTACATAGCAATACAATTCAAAATGTTACTGAAAATTACTGAATTGGGTATAATTAATAGATACGACAGCACAGCCAAACAATAAAGAATCTCTAATTTGGGGTCAGGGCTGGCCATATAATTTCTGAGTAAAATCCCTTAGAAAAATATATATTTAGTATATCTTTCAGTTATGGCAATTTTTAATTTGAGTTTCGACTTAAAAACTTATATTAAGAATACCAGCTCTAATCCCTTAATAGAGATTTTTATCGTTTGGCTGTGGAATTGTTACCATAGTCTATTTTAATTTAAACTTTAATTTATTACTTTAAGATGGTTGTAGCAATTAAATATTTGCCAACAATCAAGGAAAGCGTGTAATTCTGAAATAAATGCATTAAAATATATATATAAGATAGATGTAAGAAATTCTATCTAATAAGATCTCAATGAAGACTTTATTACTAATTCATGAAAAACCTTTCCCGTAATTCGACATATTTAAGCTATCGTATCAAAACACCATTGACGTTTTATTTTAGTGTAAACTCAGTGTATCTCAAAGATAAAATCTACCAGCCTTTAGTTAGAAACAAGAACTTTATTGTGGACTGTCCCGACCGATTTGCAAATCAGTGCATTTTCTGCTAACAAATATTATGTATGCAACTCTAGTATACAAAAATCATTGCCATCTGGTGGCCGCCTAAAGAAAAATTTAGAAAAATAATATTTCAGCTAAGGTGTAAAATAAATTGTCGATACAGACACGTCTGTCATGACAAAAATTTACATATTACTGAAAGAGTAATTAAACCGCGCATTTTCGTACTTATTTTCACTTCGCGCAATGCTCTACTTCAACATAATTATTAACAAAAGAATATTTTTTTATTATATAAATATTTATTATTTTTATATTAAATTAATTCAGTTATATATTATGCATATAAAAATAAATACAAATATTTTAACGCATGCTTTGTAATAAACTTTTATTTGTTTAATTCTCGAAATTCAAGGAACATTTCAAGATATTTTATTTATTTATACATTTTGGACTTACCTTTTTTGTGTGTTTTCTATATCCTTTAGGTAAATTATTGATCTCTTTACAATGCAGTGTTTATTAAAATATTCAATTCAATTAAATTATCATAAAAAAAAACAAAATTATATCTCATATAGTTTTTCACAAAAATATTAACAAATCAATACTAACTCCAAGATTGATAAATGGCATACGAGGGGTATTATCTTAAAACTTAATCACCATCGTTCGGCATACTTGTTAGACTTTTCATAACTTTTTTGAAATATATAAATGATAATTACAAATTGCAAATAAAAACTAAAAAGCTTGAATTTATTGGCTTTTTAAAATTTCCTGAAATGAAATATAGCTATCAAATTGTAATCAAGCTTTAATGCATGTTCTATTTGTGTTTTTTAGGTCAGCGTGCCAAATACAGCATTTAATTTACTTATTCCTGAAATTCCTGATTTCAATCGAACTAAATAAAAACAGCTTGTAAAGTTGTTAAAGTTGTTTAAAATAATATAAATATGCAAAACATTTCAATTATTCGACTTAAATTGTAAGATTCATAAAGAAAATGTTAAGTCCCCAAATTCTATTTTATTATAAGCCAATAATTGCTGAACATGAGTATATATAGTCGCAAACCGCAAATCGCATTACGGAAGTACAGTAGCAGGATAATAACTTAAGTGTAGGTCAAGACGTGCAATTTTCGAATGTAATTGCTAAGTGCACACGAGCATCCCCAGTCGATTGTGTGTGAATTTATTAGTAACATTACTTTCTAGTTAGCTTAATTAAGTAATCGAAAACGAACGAACATTTGCAGCCAATAATTTGCTCACTCTACACTATTCGAATATACAACTCTTGAGATATTTTCTACTCGCGCTTAATAAAACAAAATAAACCCAAATCCACGTCGATCGGGGAGGGGTCTTTGCTTGGGATGATCAGTCTCCATCGAGCAGCGGTCACGGCAGCATGTCTAGAGCAGAGCGCAGTCCGGGGCTCCTTATCAGCATCGCCTGCTGGGTTCCGTGGCTTATCTGCCTGGTGAGTGAGTTCAATTTGATTAGATAATTCCCTTATTGATTTTCCGATGGCCAGACCTTGGCCGATCCAGCCCAGATCCGCGACCGTTCCGCCGCCCTCGCCAGCCCCACTGTCCAGGCCATCGAGAGGCTGTTCAACCAGGTGCTGCATGCCACCATCGAGGATGCCCGCCAGCGACTACCGCACCTGAACGCCAGCGATGCCATCGACAGGCAGTATTTCGAGGACCTGGACTCCATAGCGGGAAACGAGGACTACTACAGCACGGCGTACTACATCTTCGCCTGGATCAACAGCCAGCTGATGGCCCACCAAACACCCGATAAACTGCTCCTCGAGGTTCTGCCCGGCGAAAAGATAGCCATTCGGAGTTTCTTTGCCAAAGTCAGACCACATCTGGCCAAGTATCTGCGTCTCAGTCGGCAGGACAGGCTAGAATTTATGGCCAATATTACCCGCTGGGGCAGCGAAAGCGAGGACAGCCTGGTCATGTACTACCTAGAGTTTCCCCGAACCCTTCAGCAGCAACTGCCGGAGCTCCAGCTGATGGACTACACTAAGCTGGCCAAGGCTCTGCTGGAGGGTGTGGCAACGGGTATATGGAGAACGCTTTAGCGTGACACGTGGATTCATGCTGTACATTATAAATAAATCACATTTAATATTGAGCATTGATTTAATTCAATTTCCGATTTAATTGTTCTCTACTGTCCTGTTGTACCTACTGTCCCACCAATCTGTGGGATTTTGTATTCAGCATTTTGAAGGTCTCGTCGTACTCCCTCAATACCACCTTGACCGTTCGCAGTGTGGCATCCATTGCCTCCTGGTCACTGACTTTTCCAACATACTTCATCTCCAGAGCCTCGAGTCGAGCTTTTAGCTCGATATAGCCGTGTCGAAGGAGTCGCAGCTGCCGCAGGACACTCCGCTGCTGGCAGTCGCTTCCGGGCTGACGGCACTGCTCCACGTACTGGACCATGTCCAGGCCCAGCTGCTCCAGAGCTTGGGCCCAGGTCTTGATGTCTTCATCGAACTGAAGGGTTGGAACTGCGGTAGTAAACTCATCCTGATTCCTCATCAGCTTGCGTAACTCCCGGAGGCTGTCGCTCCGCGACGACACATGTGTCAACTGGAGCTGAGAACACTATTTGATAGAATAATCGCAAGACGGACGGATGCCACCTACCGACAATAGCAAGACCGAGATGAATATAGCTGGGGGCGGCATCTCAATAAAACGTTCTTATCACGCTCGTCGCAGGCTGGGGACTGATTACAGTGCGCGAAGGAGGAGATCTCACGATCACACATTGTTTATTATTAAGGCGTTCTTGTTTTTGTTTAGCGATCACGTAAGAAATGGGGGACTATATAAGATTCGGAGGCAACGCAGTTCCGTCTAGAATTTGGACACAATGGCCAACAGAGTGCTGTGGTCGTTCCTCTTTGCCCTGACGGTCCTGCAGTCGTCGGTAAGCTCCTTCCTATCTAGAATCTTGTATCCTGACTGAAGTTCTGTCACTTCGCAGAGGTCGGCTCCCACGTTTACGAGGCTGCAGCTGGAGTTTGACGTGGCCACCGAGATGTTTCAGCTGATGACGGTTACATTGGAAGAGTTTAAAGGCTTCATTCAGCGGGTCATCAACGAGGCCGAGCTCATTTTACCGCCAGACTCAAAAAGCACCATCCTTGAGATGTGTCAGGAGCTCATTAACATCTTGAATCCCATGGATATTGAGGACTCCTTCGAAATGGAGAGAATGGCGGATGCCATGGAGGATATCATGAACCTCTTTGACTCCTTGGACAGCTCAGAGTTCAGCTCGGAAGCGGATGAGATAGTCCTGTCAATATTTGAGCAGCACGGAGGTGAAGACATCGAGAGGAGACTGGAGGACAAGTTGGCAGAAGCCTTGCAGAGGATCGAGCAGAAATTGGCGAATTATATAAGCAGTTGGTCCGAAAGTCGACAGGCAAGAAATTCCGACTTCCTAAAGTGGTTCATGGACTTCAAAAACGAAAAGGATCCCTTTGAGAAATTAGATTTGCTATATCAAAGTGATTTTATCTAACTTACAAAATGAAGTTCGATCGGTGATTAGCTATAAATATATTACAATACCTCAAGTAACCTGTAATTTATATATTATTTGCTGCTGCTTCCGGACTCAATCATACTGAGACTTGTTTGCAACTAGTTTATCAGGAAATCGTGCAGGGGCGATAGGCAGTTATCAGCCTCAGCTTGAAAGGGGAGATGACATTGAATGTGATGAACTCTGATGTACTTGCATTATTTTAATTGTTTCGACACGATTGCTTTATTGCTATGTATTCTGCTGTTCTGATTGTTTCTAAGTTTACATTTTAGTTTAGTTCAAAGTTTCTTAACGAAACTCCTCCAAATGGATCTCGGGAGTCGTAGACGTTCTGTGAGATCTGCGGGGGTCCCCGGCCATCGGATGAGTAGCTGTAAGACTCGGAGCGGTAGAAGTTGTTCGATGATCCAAACGGCCTGCTGGAACCTCTGCTAGGCAGCTGCCCTCCGAAGTTATTGGACGTGTTGTTTATGCCCTCGTCAGGATTAAAAATTGGTCTAATGTTGCTACGCCTGAAACCGGATGATCTGGAAAAAGGTGGCCTGCTATTTTCAGCTTGTCCAAATCTGGGATATCCCGGTTGCAAGCTGCTCCCGTAATTGGGCTCCTAAAATAG